>CANUEP010004411.1:0-129102 GCA_947857235.1 Jatropha podagrica
TTTTTTTGTCATTTTAATGTAAAATTAACGGAAAATCAGCCCTTTTTGGACGGAAGGACTAGATTGTTGGACGGAATCAAACCTTAGGGACGTCCGAATAATTTGACCAAAATACATGAACGAAGTTATTAATTTGGTAAAAACTCAGGGATGAAATAATAATTTTTCCTAGGGCTTTTTTTGTCATTTTAATGTAAAATTAACGGAAAATCAGTCCTTTTTGGACGGAAGGACTAGATTGTTGGACGGAACCAAACCTTAGGGACGTCCGAATAATTTGACCAAAATACATGAACGAAGTTATTAATTTGGTAAAAACTCAGGGATGAAATAATAATTTTCCCTTATAATATTTTAATTAGGAGAGAGATAAAAAAATACTTTTTATTTTCACATTAAGATCATAGACTTTTCATTTTAAAGATGACATTTGTTCAATTTGGACTTTATGGCTCCATTTTTAGAAATACTGTGAAACCCATTCTAAAATTAGGAATGGTTAATATTAGAGGAATGCTAGCTTCAGTCAATTTTTTTAAATGGTTGTCTAACACTATCATTATTAGGGTTAAGTAAAATAATCGACCGAATCGAACTGAAAATTGAACTGACACTATTTCATTCGGTTGCAAGTCTGTTTAGTTGGCTTTCTCACAATAAATTTGGTTCTTCATTTATTTTGATTGAAACAATTATTTTTGAATTTCTATCTTATTTTTTAAAATTTTTGATTGAATGATTCTTTTAGATGTTTTTATAATAATAATAATTAATCTAAAATTATTGAATTTTAAAACTTTATCTACAAATACCTCTTAGTTTCAATGATTTTCTTCATATTACCTTGTTGTTTCTTTAGATTATTTTGCTTTTAATTTTTTGAGTTTTAATTGTCCTCTATAAATTTTTATTTTTTCATTTTAACATATTTTATTATTATTTTTCAGATTTTGAATTGTGAAAGGATGACACTAGCAACTTCAATCAATATATATCATGTCTCTTTTTCAATTAAGTATAATAAGTAGTATGAGTATATTTAGTAGTAGGTTTTTTCTTTGTCTATGTAATTTTTATATTTATGAATAAAATGTTAGCATTTATTTATTTATTTTATTTTGCTTATGAGGTGTAAGATTATTATTATTTACATAAATAATTTTTAAAAAATATTAAATTCAATAAATACATTTAAAATAAGAAAAAAAGAGCTTATAAGATAACATTTGATAAATTAAAAAAAAATATATTTAACAAATTAAACTAAATTTAGATACCATTTATATTTAAAATAATATTCTTATCCTTTAAATTTTATTTTATTATTTAAATATTAAAAAATTATAGCTAATAATCATTTTTTAAAATTACTATTTATTTACAATAATTATCTATATCTTTATTTTAATCTTAAATTTTAAACTTTTTTTTATTAGATCATTTAAGATATTTTTTTAAGTTTAAAATTTACTTATTACTTATTTAAAATAATTATCTAATTTATATTTTAATTTGGAATATTTTTAATTTTATTTTAGGTCCATTTATTTATAATGATTATCTGTTTTTACATTTATTTAGGAAAAATTAAAATTTTATCTTTGTATTTTGCCATAAATTATTACTCTATCATTCTATTTTGAGAAATGCACTACGATATCTTCATATTTTAGTTCAGTTAGAAACACTTATCCTCCAATCCATTTTATTTTAGAGGTTAAATAGAAAATAAATAGTAAAAAGAGAGACAATATCATTCCCAATATACCCTTAACAAATTCTCTTTGAACTCTCTATCGTCCTTGTTGCCAGAATCAAGGATAATGATCTAATTTTAAGTGGAATTTGGACTAAAAATGGATTTAGGTTCCATAAGCTAAGCCCATTGATTTCGTAAATGCACCATCATTAGACGACAAAAAAAAAAAAAATTGCAAGAATAACTCGTCAAATGGTGGTTAATGGTATTAGTAATGTAATCTCCGGTAACAATGGTTATACTATTATTTTTCAATATTTTTATCATCTTTTATACTCCTTGTTCACGCTTTGTATCGATCTGGAATGGAAGCACAGAGAAAAGCTAGGGCATCTTGGCTGGCCCCTCTCTCTTTTATAGTATTATAGTAGGTGTCGACTTGCTTTGCGATATGAACGGATACGAAGAAAGAATGCAGGCAGTAGAAATACAAAAGAGTTTCGATTTAGCTACTCTTTGTCATGCTTTCAAGGTAAATTGAAGCCATTCTTGAAGCCATCTCACCTTATGCTGGTGCTGAGGAGAATAAAATTTTAGATTTTTCATAGCTATGTACAATGCTCTAAGATTAATTTGGGTTTTAACTTTCAATAATTTAGATTTTGATTTTAACTTTTAATAGTATGGCTACAGTGCAACAAGTATGTTGAGTTTTAACTTTACTTCAATAATCTAGATTTCGATAAAAAGCTATAAGATTTTAATTCACTATGATTATTTTTCAATAGGATCAAATGTTACTGTACAAATGTTTTTTTTATTGAGAGTGATGGGATGGCTATACTAAGAAAATTAGAAAGTTTAGTAAGGGCATTTTTGACTTTTTATCAAACACTTAATGGAAAAGTTAAAAAAAATTGGCGAAAGGATAAATTAATATAATTAATTAAAATCCAAGGATATTTTAGTGTATTTTTTAAAATAAAGGGATAGATTCTTAATTTATGATAAACTATAAGGATAACATTATAATTTATTTATTTATTTATATCTTCATCACTATCATACTTGAAGATAATCAATAAAAGAAATTTACAAGTGAAATAATTTTATTCATATTTGATGAAATAAAATATTTGGTAAAATAATTTTATTTATCATCATACTTGAAAATGATCAATTTAATTTTCTGAAAATAATTATATTGTACAAATATCATTTACTATTTAATATTCACTTTATGATTTTAATTTTAAAAAATAATAAATAAATTTGGTTTTTCT
The DNA here is from genome assembly GCA_947857235.1 of Jatropha podagrica. NCBI lineage: Eukaryota > Viridiplantae > Streptophyta > Magnoliopsida > Malpighiales > Euphorbiaceae > Jatropha > Jatropha podagrica. The sequence continues at coordinate 2,983 of CANUEP010004411.1, forward strand.
TTTATTTTCAATTGCAAAAAGATTTGAATAAAAAAAAAATAGTATAATCAATTGCCAAAATTATAATGAGTTTTTAAAATTGAAAAATTAATATAATTCTCATTTTTTTTAAAATAGCCTAATAAAAATCATTTTATCAATAATTCAATATTACAATCTACAAGTTCTCAGTAGATATCATTTTCATTCTTTATGCCTTAAGCTTCTGAACATGGTATCAGAACTTGTACTTGATGCCATAGCAGTTTTCTTCTTCTAGCTCAAATTTCTTCTTAAGTAACACCTGTAAGATCAGTAAAGTAAATCATCAATGGCGTCAAATACAAATGCAAAAATAACAATTGAAGAACCAAATACAATGAAAATTCTGAATTCAGATAATAGCTTTAAGAGCTAGGGGCAAGCTAGGGTTTATTATTGTTTAGTGCCCTAAACCAGCTACTGATTCTCCATTATTTGATTAACGGACGAGGACAGATTGCATGGCGGTTTCATGGTTACTGAATTCAATTTCAAAGGATACTGTAGAAGCTTTTCTATACTAATTCTTCACAAGTGTTATGGGAGGAGTTAGCTCAGAGATTTGGAGAGAGTAATGGTCCTTTACTCTACCAGATCAAGCAGGAAATCTTAGGTCTAAAACAAGAAAACAAGCAGGAAATCTCAGGTCTAAAACAAGGAAACGATTTAGTTGTGGTGTATTTCACCAAGATGAAGAAGCAATGGGATGAATTGACATGTTTTAGACCTTTAACTACTTATACATGTGGTGCTTCTAGATCTATGGCTGAAATTGAAAATGAGGATAAGCTAATTCAGTTTTTAATGGGCTTGAATGAATCTTATGATAACGTCAGGAACCAAATATTACTCATGAACTCCTTTCCTACTGTCTACCGTGCATATTCAATGATCATTACGGTTGAAAAAGAAAGAGAGGTTCCCACTTTAGCTTTTGAATCAAACGAAGAAACTGTTGCTATCTATGTAAACAAATCAGGAAACTACAGTAAACCAATGAACCATAACAAGCAAATGACCTATCATAAATACAACAACAGAGATAATGGAAGAGATGACATGAATTTTGGTAAAAGAAAGGAGGGCTACACTACAGTTATTGTAGAACAGGAGGTCATATGAATGAAACTTGTTTCAAGTTGCATGGGTACACTGATTGGTACAAGCTCAAGTCAATCCAGTAGTGACAAATCAACCACATGAAACTCCAATGGATGACACAGAAAACTCCTACTAACCAAGAATTCCAAAATTCAAGTACATTAACTTTTAATAGTTAACATCTTGGTTTATCATACATTAATATACTTTAATATTTATTTTAGTTATTAGATATCTCTTGCACATATAAGGTGATTTCACGATAAGAAATCAAAACTTATCATTGTCTATCAAAATGATCTTACAAAAAAAAGAAATCTAAAAAATACAAGATTTAATTCCAAGAACCTCATTTTCAAAATTTAAATATTTCTCCAAAATATTAATTATATGTCAAAAGAGAAGGTATGAGTAATTATCTTATTTTTAATTTCAAACTAAAGAAAATAATTTTCTTTTCAGTGTCATTGACATTACACTTGATTTTGCAACCTTTCTAGTAGTATATTATATGCATACTATTCAATTCACCAAATCTCCTAGTTGAAGAATATAAAATTTTATTTTGTAATATAAAAACTTCTTTTCTCTAATTGCATTAGGAAAAACAATTTAAAACTTCATCTCATATGAAGTGTAAATATTATTCACCTCATAAGCAAATATATCAATACAATATTTGAACTTTCAAAAAATTTTCATCAAATTAAAGGACAAAATATTTAAAATTCAAAATAAATAAGAATTTGAGATTAATAAAGAAATGTTGGCGAATGTTTCCTAACCCTCACGTTCTCCTGCCTAGAATGGGAAGGCCCGGTCCTCCTCTACATAAGAGACTGCTCAAAGGCAGTTTCGTCTCACTTATAAGGCCTGAGACCATGCCACAGCTTCGATTCGGGACCGGCAGATCCTACAACCTCCGTTGGATTAGACCAGCTTTACTGTTAGTGTCAAACTCTGATTCTCTTACCCTAAGAAGGCAATTTTCTCTCACCGATTTCGACCGATTATAGCCATGGTTAGAAGACTTACAAGATTAATGCACAGGAGCCTTCCCCTTGGACTGACGACTAGAGCACATGATAACATGAAATGAAAAGCAGAAAGAAAATTGCAAAAAGGCATTAAGAGTTACCTGAAGCAAGTAACGAAGCAGTTGACAAGATAAAGCAAAAGGCAAGCAAGTAGAAGACTGCAGGGAAAATCACGAAAGTCGTAAAGCGAGAAGTAACCAGCTTTTATATAATGAAGGTGTGCTTCCCGAACCGCCGCCGAAAATCGAAAAGCCCCAAGTAGTTGAAGAGTTCTTCGTTTGCATATCTCTATTGGTTTTCTTATGTTATCACGGTACGATTTTCAATTCCTAAATGTTTATGTTAAAACTGATGAGTTAAAGTTTAAAATGGACATATTATTTGAAGTGCGTTGTCGTCTGAAGAAAATTATAAAAATCATGTAGTGAACTAAAATTGCAACCATAAAATAAAATTTTCATGCATATTTTAATTAAAGTGGAGAGAGCAAATGATAAAAGCATTGCTTTGTAAATGTAGCCTCATTCGATGTGTTTTTTATACTTTGTCTGTCACTATTTTGATATTTTCGCATATCAATGCATTAGAGGAAGTCATATATAGGGCAATATGAACTTTATATCTTGATTTTTTACTAAAATTATTAATTTATTTAAATATATGGATCACTCTAATTAGAAAGTTTATCCAAATAAATAAAATGAGGGAGTAAATTATAAGGTAACTTATAGTGAATATCTCAAAATAAATTTTTTACTAAATATTGCTGTTATTCTTTGCTTCAACGGTAAAGCAATCTACAAATTATTATAAATAATTAATAATTAAACTATAACTTAACTTATTTTAAATGCATTAAAAATATGTCAAAATGAATTTTTAATTAATTGGAATTAAAGATTTGTTAGGCAATTTTAGCTGCTTTAGTAACTGTCAGCTGCTTTATTAGTGATTAGTGATTAGTTGTTAGATATTAGCTTTTAGTAGTTAGTTGTCTATATGACGGTTAAAAATAAATATATTTGGTACAGATAACTGTTTGATTAGTTGTTTAATATAAAACGATAAAAAAGGCATGAAAGCGGAAAAAGCGGAGAATAAGTGAAGAGTATAACTGTAATAATAAAAATTTATAAAATGTTAAACGCTAATGAAGATAATGTTTTGCTGTCTCAAACTCTAAACGCTAAGATCGATATTGTACCAACGAACCCTATAATTAATTAAGATAGTATTTTAATTCAATCAAAACACTAAACACTACTTCAAATATTGTTGTCAAACAGGGCCTAAGAATTAACTAATGAATAATGGTTCTTGGCTCAAGTTGATCCAGAATCTTTAAGGAGTAAATGTCCAGTTTATCCTTATAGAATCACGTAAAATGTCATTTATGTCCTCACTCAAAATTGATAGATTCCAGAAAGATTTAAATTTTGAATTTGAAATTTATATCTCTCTTCATTAAATAGCCTTAGACAAAGTAGTAAGTGAGTTACATTTCTCAATGCTAGCATTAATTATTTTCCTTTCATTTTCTTTAGTTATATATCTATATATATATTTGTTTGCATCTAAAAAAAAATTTAATATTTCATTTAGTTATATGTATTACATTTTTAAACACCCCACCAATGCCCACACATATATATTGTTTGTCCATATATTGCTATCCATATGTTTTCCAATTTCATTAAATCATAAAATAAAAAAAATGCAAAAAATAAAAAAATAACACAGAGTGGATAAGAGCACTCATCAATTGATTTTGACCGAAATAACTAATATATAACACTTTCTATATGTATTGATGAACCCTAATTGGAATTTAAAAAAATACAATGTGAAAGACGGATGACACCATTATGTGTATATAAATTATTTAAAATATCTTAGTGTTGGATTACGCTGCTAAATCATCTGTCTCTTCAACAGATTTTAGACACAAATCAATTACATTATTCCATTAATCGAGTTAGGTGGTCAATACGAGTTAAGTTTTATAAATATGCAAATACGAGTTAAGTTTGATAAATATGCATTCACTCAACTTGAGCCACTCAAATGAACAATTTTATTAAATTTCAACGTGAAAAATGAAAAAGTGACACATGAAAAAATCAATTCTATGATCAATTTTTATAACCAAATTAGGCAACCCGTGCTTGTGTCATCTAAGCTAAAAGTCCTCAACAATTTATTTTGAACAAAATAGCTAAGCTATAACTTTTTCTGTGTGTATTGATGAATCTTAATTGGAACCTAAAAAAATATAATGTGCAAGGTAGATGACACCATTATTTGTATCTAAATCATTTAAAATATTTTAATATTGAATTTTGCTGCTAAATCATTTGTGCTTTAATAAGTTTTAAATATAAATCAATTATACTCTTTCATTAATTGATTTAGTTGTCAATACAAGTTAAATTCGATAAATATGCATTCATGTATCTTAACCCACTTAAATCAACAATTTTGAATTATGTGGTCAATATGAGTTATTTTGTCATTTCAATCCAACGTGCAGGAGATTAGAATTTTACTTGTTCTGCAAGCTAACGGTATCTAGGCTACTGGAATACCAATTACAAGTTTGTCTATCAACAACAAATACGAGTTAAGTTTGATAAATATGCATTCTCCCAACTTGATCCACTCAAATCAACAATTTCGTTAAATTAGAAAATGAAAAAATAAAGTGAAAATAAAAAAAATTACATAAGTAGGAATTGATCATAAAATAATTTGTAACATCCACCGCCCAATCTCGGAAGACTGGACGACGAATGCCACATTCGATGCCAAAGTGCCGTCTCATCTTACTAAATAATTACAGATCATGTATTAGAATTGACTAAGTTTTTATAAAGAGGCAAGTAATTTAAAATTTAAAAATAATATTTAAGGAAAATTTCTCACGATAAATTCGTAAGAGTTCCCCCTAAAAATTTACTTGCTACACAAACAAAACATATATACTTCCAACATTAATTCCTCCAAACCCCAAAGCTTCAATTCAATACAACAAATCGCACAACACTTCTAAATACTCCCATCAATCAACTTAGGTTCTATCATATTATATTACCATTCATTCAAAGAATTAACTATAAATAATTGCACACCATAAACTCACAATAAGATACAACTTCTTAATTAATCATAAATCTCAATAATTTACAAACTCAATATATATAATTCAATCTCTTACAATATTTTTATACATGTCATAATATACCCTATACATGTTTTACCCAAGATAAAATTTTCTTCTCTTATGCTAAGCCTCCAGTTCTCGAGTAGCACCCATTGTCCGTAACCTGCGTGATAGAAATCGATGCGCTGAGTATATCACTCAGTGGTACTAAATAATTTAGTAATACAATAAATAAGGGTGCCTAAGCAACAAACTTAATATATAATTTCAAATACTGAAATCAAATACAAAAATATCAAAATTATACAGATTAAATTAAGATATCTTGAAAATCATAAATAAGTTCATTCTTAAAAATAAATTCATAATCTGACAAAAGTAAGAAAAATTTTATAAATACAAATATATCTCCGATTTCTTATAGCAGAATAAAATTTCATTCTTAATTACGGGCTCATACACATACAGAAAAGAAATATAACCAGATATATTTAATCGTGGCCCGTGAAACCGCCACCACATATTAGATAACCGTGGCCTGTGCAAACACTACCACATATCACATATCCGTGGCCTGTACAAGCACCACCACATATCATAATCGTGGCCTGTGCAAGCACTACCACAAATAATAAGTGCATCCGCCTATTTATAAGGGTTGATAACCCTAGCATATGATCACAACTTTCATATAAAAGAGTGGGCTGATAACCCGAGCATGCTAATATATCAATATCAATATCATTTTACTATATTTCAATCATGTATAGTAGACCCCAAAAATCAATCTTTCTTTCACAAATGATCATGTTAATGATTCACAATTCTTTACCCAAAACACTTTATCACTTAAATACTCATTATTTTAAAATCATTTAACTTACAACTTACTAAAATTATCACATTCTCCTTTTTATTCATACTTAATACATTCAATTAGACATATTCAAAAAATATATATATATATACTTGATATAGTATAAAAGTACTTAAATCAAGAAATTTTCAGCATTTTCATAAACCTGATCTCTGCTGTGTTCTCAGGGTATAACTGAAGTTATAGGACTTCAAATTGTGTGAAACTTAATTTATTAGAAAGATAAGATAAAATGCTACAAATGTCATGAAAGGACCATAGTCTAGATCATTTTCTAAGAGGGTGAAAGAAATCCAAGAACACAGACCAACAATCCAAACACGATTCAGTACAACCAATTTTGGTATAAAGATCATAAGTTGAGCTATAAGTATTCAAATTAGACACAAGAGGATGATTTAGAAAGCTAAGAAGTAGAACTACAACTTTTATAAAAATACAAGATATTATCTTGCCATTTTAGTGGTCAAAAGGGATAATCAATTCAGATTAACATGTGAGACATCATAGCAGAACCAGTTTTGATATTTAAATCATAAGTTGAGCTATAAGTATTGAAATTGAACATAGGAGGATGTTTTGGAAAGTTAAGAAAGGAGCTACAACTTTCATGTAGAAATCAAAAGCAAATGGAAATTGTAAAAGGGTCGAAAACGACTTCCAGTCCACCCTAAGTACACATCTATTATCAAAATTCATCAATTTAACCAAAACATACAAAGTTCTCAAAATTCCTTTAAAAATCTAAAATTGAAAAATTAAGAAAATGAAAGAAGAATTAGAATATTATTGCATCAACCTTCAAAACAAGCATCAATAGGCTTAGAAAGCCTTATTCCTTAGCCTTTTCCTTCCCTTTAGAGGATGGTTCTCCAACCTCTTCAAAATATAAAAAATAATCATTAAAATCAAGAAATAATTAAAGATGAAGATGGAGCAAGATTTAAAGCATAATCTAACATATAAATACTATGAATTCCTTAATTAAATCCTTAGAACGAAAAATCACAACTTACTTGAACTTGTGGCAATCTCTAATATCTTTGCTTCTAATCACCAAAAATCACCTTGTTAACTTAATTCTTCAAGTTTAATGGCAATACTATGATTTAATTGATCTATTTTAGTGTAGTTTGTAAGTAGAGAAATTGAAAGAAAATGAAGGAGAAGAAGAATGAAAGTGGTGTTGGAATGCGAGGAGAAGAAGAAGAAGAAGAAGTTGGATGAGTTTTGTTGACTAAGTCAACAAAACAAATGTTGCTAATTCACCACAATTTGACAAGAGTATGTCTTAAGATCAAATCAATGTATTTTAATCCAATGGCTCTAAATATTCACCAAATATTTCTCCTTTAATTATTATTTAACTCCACCAATTAATTAACTTAATTTCATAAAAATAATTCCTCAATTTTTCTTAATACACTACACTAGAAAATACTATTCATTAAATACTTGAATTCTCCAAAAATATTCATGCAATATTTTCTACCCACTTAAATCATATAAACATACTCCAAATATATTAAATAAAATATAAAACATCAATAGTAGTTTTTTTGGACAAAAATAATATAAATTTCCGGACCGATGTTACTATTCACAGACTGATAATCTACTATTCACCAATAATTTATTACTTACTTTGTCATGAAAATTTATATCTTAACTTTAATTAGTTAAAACTAATCACATAAAATCTAATTAACTCCACAAATATCAATTAGGTTCAATATCAATATCGGATCTAAATAAAATATTATTTCTCTCTATAGTGATACCATTTATGACCTGTCCAAGTAATACCATTTTAAGATCTGAAATTTTAGGACGTTACGGCTCTATCCCTCTTAAGGAAATTTCGTCCTCAAAATTGAATCATATACTAAGAATCCTATAATTTGCTTTTAGCTCCATTTAATACCTTCCGAATATATTAATATTTAATATTCCTGTGATCCATATAGAGTTCTTCAAAATCAAATATCCATATAAAACATGATCATTCAGATAACAATCAAGTCTTTCCAAATTCAATAATTATACTATAATCTTATTTTTCCCCCAAACTATGAAGATCTTAAAATTTTTATCTAAATCTCGTATACGAATCACTTAACAATATTTCTTATTCCTCTTACATCAAGATCCATTTTCAAAAATCAAAGGTTATGCTTTGGGTTCAATAAATAAACCTACATAACCCAAAACAAAAATAAAGAAAATAGACTTACTAAAACAGTTTCATACAAGCTTACATAAGTTTATTTTGTAAACATTTGCTAGAAAGGGTGTTGCAAAGAGCAATTAATAAATCCAAATCTTATTAATACAATATGAGTATATGTAATGACAACGTCATCCAAATGCTACATGTGTACACTATATCTCCTTGCTTATTTATTCTAGAAAACCTAGTAAATAACACCAAGTATAATTCATCAAGTCATATCTTACTCCCCAAATCATAATAATTCCTTCCAATTCATAAACCTTTTGTGTTTAGCCAATGATTCTTTTAAATGCTGCACTAATTTCTTCCATGTTAACATGATTACTTATACACTTTAATAAGATCACCTCAAACCATTATTTATACCAATTCATACTTAGTTTATATAGTCCTAAAACATATAAATCTGCAACTTGATACTCATCCCTTCTATTTCTATCTATCCTTAGAAATCATCATTCATTTTTTTAATTAATCAAGAATTACTAAATAATGACGTTCGTCCTTTCAAATCTCGTCTGGATTATGTCAAGTCATACTTCTTTCAACTTCTCATTAGTAGTTCTACTCGTAATATCACTCACTAACATGACCACATTTATTATTATTTTTTCCTTATTCAAATTATTGGTACAAACATCAATCTGATAATTAAACAAACTATTCTCTTCATGCTCATTAGTATGTACTAATTCTTTTGTCCTCTTGACACCACATTTATATGGCATGTTTATCTTAATTTTCTTAAAAATAAAATCGTTCACTTTCTAACATCATAAAATCTCTCATTAAATCAATATCTTAATATGACTACGATCATTTTTAATCCAAAAGCTCTAAATATTCACAAAATATTTCTCCTTTAATTATTATTTAATTCCGCAAATTAATTAACTTAACTCCATAAAAATAATTTCTCAATTTTCCTTAATACACTAACCAGAAAACACTATTTATTGAATACTTAAATTCTCCAAAAATATTTATGAAATATTTTCTATTTACTTAAATCATATAAACATACTCCAAATATATTAAATAAAATATAAAACATCAATAGTAATTTTTCAGGACAAAAATAATACAAAATTTCGAATCGATGTTACTATTCACAGACTGATAATCTACTATTCACCAATAATTTATTACTTACTTTGTCATGAAAAGTTTATATCTTAACTTTAATTAGTTAAGACTAATCACATAAATCTAACTAACTCCACAAATATTAATTATGCTCAATATCAATATTTTCTCTCTCTAGTGATACCATTTATGACCCGTCCAAATAATACCATTTTAAGATTCAAAATTTTGGAGTGTTACACAATTTACTATAATGAACTGCATTTATCCTATCTAAACTAAGAGTCTCATCCATTCATTTTAACCAAAATAGATAATACATAGTGATTTCTATGTATTAATAAAACCACTCAGCATAAACGGGTCTATATCCATTTTTAGGCCCAACAAAATCACATGCATCCAGCACATGATGTTGATTTACTCTGAGGAGCAATGTAGTCGCCCATTATTGGTTTTGAACAAAACATTTAATACATTAATAATGAGTCATTATCACTAACTTTTTTTCTTATAGCATGAGTAATTATGACTTGATTTTCCTTCAAAACTCATTAATTTTCTCTCCAATTTATCCCTCCAAAACCACTCGAGATTATAAATATCTTTTTCTATATAATGATCCGGGATCATTATGAGCCATTTAGCACTACTCTTAACTAATTACTCTTTGCTTCATCAACTGTAAAGCATCAACAAATTAAAGCAATAGAAATTAAAAATAGGCATTGTGAATAAATTAATAAATCAATTGTTAATAGTCATTAATTAATTATACTCCCCTGTCCCATTTTGTTTGCATGATTTGACAAAATACGCATATTAAGAACTTAGTCAATAAAAATTATGCCATTTTTTACCTTAATTCATTAAAATATTTAAAAAATATTTCATTTAATGAACAATAATAAAAGGTTTTATAAAAGAAAATAATTATTTACATATTTAAATTTTGAAATTTTGCAAATATCCAAAAAAGGAATATTTCAAATAAATAAAATGGTAACTTGAATTTATTGTGAATGCACTACAAAAATTTGAAAATAAAATTTATGATAATTAAATTAATAAGAATAAACTAGCTAATTATTCTTCGCTTCAATGGTAAAGCAACAAAGCAAGTTAAAGTAATAAAAACTAAAGTATGGATTAAATAATTATTCTTAGCTTCAATGGCAAAGCAATGAATAAGTTAAAAGAATAAAAATAAAAGCATAAATAGCACTTTATATAATTTATAAAGCCACTGACATTAATTTTTTTTTTTAAAAAGAAAATTATAGTATGATTTCTAGAGTCTGTGAAATACAATTAGACTGTTTTTTTTTTAAATATATTAATTTTTTCATATGTTTTGCTTTTATTACACTATTAAATCATTTTGTTTAATTTTTATATATTTTTCATTGAGTCAATAAGAAAATGCAGAAGTGATGATGATTAAACTTGATTGGTCGTTTGCTGCCATTAAACGGTTAAGCTAGTTAAACTTGATGACCTTCTGGCCCTAGATTTGTTTTTTTATTTATTTATGCATTAATTAAGTAATGATTTTTTTATGTAATTGTCTTACATGACAGATTTTATATGTCACATCATCTATGAAATAATGACCGAATATATCTATTACTCTCTGTACTTATTAAAAAAGTTTTTAGACCACCTCAACTTTTAAAATGACCTTTTGGTCCCTTAGACTTTTTTTTTATATAATTTATGTATTACCTATGTTTTTTATGTATTACCTACGTATATTCAGCCCCCATTGAACCGTTAAGCTAGTTATATTTTATCTCTATGTTTTGGCAACGAGAGACTCATGAAATAGCTTTTCTAATTCTTTTTTTCGGTTTGCTTGCTTTTAAAGCATTTGAATTTGGTATCTAAATTTATTTAGTAGAACTAAAAAGGTAAGATTTGATTTATATGGTTAATTTAACCCTCAAATTCATATAAAATGATAAAAAAGATCCGATTTCACTTTTTAGGTTAATTTAACTCTGAATTTATTTTGATTTTTATAAATTAGTAACTGATTTAATTTAACATAATTGACTTTTTATCCTCTTTTATCATACATTAAAAAAATTCAGATTAAACTTTTCTAACACTTATGAATATAAGTTTAAAATCTATAAAATATCCTTCCTTGTAACATAATAAATTTATAAACATCTACTATAACTTTAACTTATTCAATATGAAAATACATAGATTTCATAAGTGATAACTTAGTAATAGAAATTAATTTTAAAATGTTCAAATTAATATATATTTATAAACTTAAAACCATTAAACAAAAGAACGAGAGATACAATATATTTCATATATTATTTTTTTATATTTCATAATTAATTAATTTATTAATAAATTAGTCAGCTCGATCCTAATTATAGTTTTAATAAATGTCTGTATAATGATTTTCATATTTTAAGTATAATGAAAAATTAAAAATCAAATTGACTTAAAATATTAAGTATGATTTTTAAATCATTTAAAATAAATTTAGAGATTAAATTGGTCTAAAAAGTGAAACAATAATTTTTAATCATTTTATAGAAGTTTAAGGGCTAAATTCGCTCGAAAGATCAAATTTAACCTTTTTGATCATGTTAAATAAGTTTATGACCAAATTGGCCTTTATTACTATAAATATTTACTCAAAACATAGTTATTTATTGTCCTAAGTTTTAATATTAAGTTATGTTATTTTGTCATTGGCTAATATATATGATATCTTCTTATACTTTTTTTTATTTGCATTTTTACATGCACATTCAATTATATATTAATTTATAAATAAAAAAGTAATTCTATATGCCAAGAAAAAAAACCAATAATTAATAAAACGTCTCATACACAAAATAATTGCATAAAAAGAAAAAGTTATACTTTGCTTTAGAAAATAAAAATCTATCTAGGATTAGGGTATCCTTTAAAGTATTGTGGCAGCCTGATTGCGTAATCCTTTAATGAATGTAGGTTAGATATGCTTATATGCCTCTTAAATGAAACAAAGGATGCATATGTTCGATTGGCTCTAGTATTATTAAACCTTTAATTGAGAGGACCAGTCAAGCATCTGGTTAGTATGGATCCATCAACATCCAGTGCTATGAGTCTTGATTTGTACAAAGCCGCTGAAGATGGGATAATTGATCCATTCAAGAATTATGCAGAGCCTCTAAATCTTCTCTTGACCCCAATTAAAGACACAATCTTGCATCTCTACTTGTCCACTCCAACCCAGAGATCAACTCATTTCGTGCAAGAATTACTTAATATTTGTCCTTCTCTTTTATTACATACCAATTCCAATGGCGATACTCCTTTACATGTTGCAGCAACATACGGGCATTCCAATATAGTGGAATTATTTCTTCAGCAAGCAGAAACTCAACATCCTAATGATATGGAGAATGGAGTTGTAGGAGCAACGGGAATGCTGAGGATAATGAATAACAAGAAGGAAACAGCTTTACACATGGCTTCTCGAAATGATCATCTTAGAATAGTTGAAGTATTGACAAATGAGGATCCTCATTTTCTGTACTCTGGGAATGATAGTGGAGAAACTCCACTTTACTTGGCTGCGGAGAGAGGACATCTAGAGGTGGTCATCAAGATACTCAACACTTGCACATCTCTAGCTTATGCAGGCCCTAATGGCAAAACAGCTTTACACGCAGCAGCAATGAACCGTCACAGAGGTAAAACCTAGCATTTACAATGGTCCTGTACTTTTGTTTTATCAAGAATTAATGTCTCGATCTGACGAATTGTTTACAAAAAGTTAATTAATTTGCTTATAAGAAAAGTTTTTTTTGAGAAAAAAATTAAAATGACTAACTAGTAGTTGAAGCACCACAATTTATCTTCACTGACCCTTCTTTCGGCGGTGTCCAGTTCTGATTGTTATTGTCCAGTCCGGGATTTTGAAGATGAAATGGATCCTTGTTAAAATTCATTCCATGCTTGATTCAAAACCTGAGGATCAAATAGCCTCTTGTTTTGCTGAACCCATATGTTCCTTGTTCTCCAAATATACCACACTAAGCGGAGGGGGGAGACTGTGGAGCCTGGCACCGCCCAAACTCCAAAATCTGAGGATCAAAAATGTCTTTTTTCACTTTGGTCCCCCATATTTTTGAAATTTTTTTCCCTCCTAAATTAGTCTAACTCTGCACCTCCATGCTATCATAAACATTAGTTCTATCTGTTCAGGTAATTAAGAAATTGTCAAGAATTTCACCCACGAAAGGAAAGAAACAAAGTATCTGTCAAGCTAGAAGTAGCAAGCTTGAGGCCAAGTTCGCTAGGATGGTGGACACTCCAACAAAGCATGATAAAGAGACTCTTCCTTTTCCTCACATCTTTCACATATCGCATTTGAGATCTATTACTCCCCTTCATATTAGCTCTAACTTTGTAGGAAGTTGATTTGGGCAAGCCCTGAATATAAAATTCTTGACTTTTGAAGGGACATTTTGTTTTGCAAAATACCTTCCACAAATCGCTAGCTTATTGATCCGGAGGGCCTACATTAATATCATTTGTGGAATTGGATTGAAGAGCCAAATGATATGCGTTTTTTCACAAAGAATATGCCACTTCTTTCCAGGCCATACCATTCTCTTCTTGCACATAGAGGGATGCTACAATTGTGCAGCTTTAGAAGATAAGAAGATAGAACTTGCAAGATTAACGTTCAAACACCCACAAATTTGATCAATTAATTCACTTACAATGCCTCCGAATGGAAGGAGTTGAGTGAACCCAAAAATTCAATTGTTTAAGAAGCCAAATTGTCTTTTCAAATCCGAATATTTCTGTCATCTCCTACAAGCCACCTTGAACCCTTAAGAACAATAAATTGAGCTTGGACTAAGGTACGCATAGCTGGGTTCATATCCAGTCTGGGCTTCCATAAAAAGGCTATTTGGGTATATCTAGCTCTCTAGGACCCAGATAACAGTGATTCCTGATTTATAACTGACCGCCAACTTTGTTTAGCCAATATGGTTAAATTAAAATTATCCAGGTTCTTGAAAACCAAACCGCCCCTTGTTTAGAGAAACAAAACTTCTTCCATTTACCTGTGACTTTTCCTTCTATCACCCTTTTGTCTCCACTAACATTAAGCCATTAAAGCCTCAATTTGATTACATCCACAATTAGGTAACAAAAAGCAGCTAATTGTATAGGTCAGAATTGTCTCAGCGTATTTTTTGCATATGATGGATTAGTCCCAAAAAGATGTTTGCACACACAAAAAATAAGTATGCGATAACGGGAAACATTTTGGAAGCTGTCTTTGAGGAGAAAAAGCTTCTTGAGGTTCCCCATTTATCAACAAAAAGTATGAAACTGAAGAAATACAATTCATAACAAGTTCCAAACCTGTACATTAAGACCACTTTTAGCATAATCTTCACAAAATCCCTCCAATCAACACTATCATATACTTTACTCATATCTATCTTGAGCGCAAATTGGCTTTTTTACCAGGTTTCTTATATTTCATATGCTAAGAAATTTTAAATGCCAAAAAGGCATTATTTGTGATAAGCCTACCTGGTATAAAGGCCGATTGGGCTTCACTAATAATCTGGAGGAGAAGAGACTTCAGTCCATAGCTGTGGTTTTGGTGTTTGTTATACTAAAAGAATTCAATTCTATCAATTGTATTAAACTACTTATCAAAACTAATATAGTTTCAAACGAATGCCATATTTTCCTCCTATTTCTCTCTCTTTTTTTCTCGTTCCCTCGTTATCTGTTTTATTTACCTCCCCTCCTCCTCTTCTTCCTCTTTTCTGTCCCTCTCATTTTCATTTTCTTTCCCACTTTTTCTCTCATAAGAGTATTTGAGATACTTATCACTTGTCAAATTGAATTATGAATTTAGATCAATGACAAATGATTAAAATTCACATCTTATACTTATTGTAACAAACATAAATTTTCTTTTGTAAATAAATTCAAATTTCATTTAAAAAGAACTATAAATTTTAAAACGATTTATAGAAAAAAAAAAAGTGCATATTTTATGCATAAAATATTATATACAAGTCTTTGAGATCAAAGTAGTCATTGGGTAACCTATCGGTTATATTTGAGTTGACAACGCATGCTACACATGTGGAAGAGCTCTTAAATTCGATTCTAACTAATAAACGTATTTATAAGGAGAGGAGAAGAGTCTTAACTATGACCAAATTCCGAGGCTGATTAGGTGGTTCATAATAATGGGGCCTGGATACTAATGAGTTACACAAAAAGAAAAATTTTTATTGGGTAAACATTATTTATATTAATTAAAAATGCATTCGTTGCATAATTGTTAAAAAAAAAAAAGTAGTGACACTAATATTTCTGAAAAAAATTGCCTTAAAAAATTATTTTGTTAATTATGCAAAAATACTGCATTTTGAGAAAATAAGTTGTCCTTCACCCCATACTGAGAAAATCAAGATTTATTTGTTTGTGGTATTGATTGATTAATTGATTTACAATTGGACATAAAATCATAACGGTTGTCTTACCATCCCAGTTCTTAATAATAATGTATTAGTGAAGGGAAATTCTTTAATTGGATAGTTATGTGAGTTATTTTAGTTACTATCTATGGCTTTCAGGAGTTGTACATGAAATATTGAAGAATAAAAGGAGCTTAAATAATGAAGCAGACGAGAATGGATGGATTCCTCTTCATTATGCAGCATATATTGGTTCGAGTCGAGTAGTGGAAGAACTATTGGAATGCGATAAGTATGTTGCATATGTGACCGATAATGTAAGGAAAAGAACAGCTCTTCACTTGGCCGCTTGCAAAGCCAATCGTAAATCGATGAGACAGATTATATCTAAATGTCCAGATTGCTTCAAACTTGTTGATGATAGAGGTTGGAGCGTTCTTCACTACGCAGCGATCAGTAGAAGCGACGATGCGTTAAAAATAGTGCTGCAAAATCCATCCTCCATGTACTTAATAAACGGGAAAGACGTTAGAGGGAACACACCTCTCCATTTTTTGGCTGTTTTGGAAGTGCAACCTATTGCCCCCTTTTTCAGGCCCTTTGCAAAGGTCGATCCTTTGGTTCGATACGGACATAGTTTCTCTGATATTGACAAATTACGTAGACGCTCTCCTACCCTTGAGGTCAGCTTTCTAATCTAATTCTGCACTTGCTTTGTCTTTAGAATTAGTTCTAGCTATTTATTTGAAACTCATTGCAAAAGTGGCGCATAAATCAATTTGAGTTGGTATAGGATATATATATACATATAAAAGTTATATAGGAAACACACAATGTACATGCATGTACAGTTCAGAATAGAATAAACTTAGCTAAAGATACATTATTTCTTGCAGGAAGAAACTTTAGAATGGATCAAAGACCTTGGTATAGGACCATTAGGGAAAATTATTATAAGGAAGGATGCTTTTGCAGTTGCTTATAGTGAAGCTAGAGACTCTCAGTTAATAGTGGCAGCGCTCGTGGCAACAGTAACCTTCGCCGCAGCATTCACATTACCTGGTGGTTACAAAAGTGATGGAAATGAAAGAGATCAAGGCAGTGCAATTCTCAGTGAAAATCCAGGTTTCATGGCATTTGTCGTAGCAGATGCCATAGCCATGGTGCTCTCTACATCTTCTCTCTTAATCCATTTTATGTTGGCATTACATGGATATCGAGCAAGATTTATATGGTTAATGGCATATGCCGGAATGTTGATCGTATATGCCATCGGAGCAATGGTTGTTGCATTTGTAACAGGCACATTTGCTGTGTTAGCGCCTTCCTTGGGGCTTGCCATTACCACTTGTATCATTGGCTTAAGCTTCTTTGTCTTTGGGGGTTATACAGCAAGTTGGCTGCAATCAAGTATTTATAGGTTTAGTGGCATTTCAACGTAGGAATTGAATTGTTATTTTTTGGATTCAATAAGTTGAAAAATTCTCGTTGCGTATTTTGTTGAACGTGGTTTTTTCCTCCAGTTCGTGCATCATATTTTAGAAAATTACTGTTTTGCCACTTCATTTGTTATTTTTGAAATTAAAGAAGCATTATTATTATATCAAAACTGATCATTAGAATCAGATGACATGAACTCTACAAAATATTGTATTTATGCTATTTTGATAATAACAAATTAACGGGTTTCGGTATTTTATTTTATTTTAATAAAATATTATTTTTATCATTAATCCCAAAAAACACAACCAGAAGACTATATCCTATCTTTGATCCATGAAAGACACTCTCGAATGAATAGGGTTACATATTTTGTCTACCAAACATTATATGTTGTCTGTTATTATTATTTTTTTCTTTGGTGAATGTCCATCATCATCATGAAACTTTAAATGTATTGGCAAAATAAAAAAGAATAAAAAATTTTGTAATATA
This sequence comes from Jatropha podagrica, assembly GCA_947857235.1. Lineage (NCBI taxonomy): Eukaryota > Viridiplantae > Streptophyta > Magnoliopsida > Malpighiales > Euphorbiaceae > Jatropha > Jatropha podagrica. The sequence continues at coordinate 20,912 of CANUEP010004411.1, forward strand.
TATACATATTTAACTTCAAATTTGCACATGACAATTTTCCTTGTAACTTTAATGGTGAAATTCACAAATGTTTTTTTTATTTAATTACTTCACCTCATATATCTGTTTTAGGATTGACTTGTTTGGATTCTATGTATGGATCCACACGTTGATCAAGCTAATGAATAATAATATTTTATTAAAACGATAATATTTTTTATTATTTATTGAAAATTTTTTAAATAATTTTTATTTTGATTGGTTTGATGTATTTGTGGGATCTATAAATAGATGTTGAAAAATAAATTAAAATTCTAATTACAAAGTTTCTTCTTTATTCATAATCCTTCAAAAGAGTAAGTAATAACTCTTCACTTGCAATTAAAATAAAAATAAATTAATTAAACAACTAAAAGAATTCATATAGTAAAATCAATAAATTCAAAAATATAATTATCTAAACACTTCAAAACAATAAATTTATTATAGTAATTAAAAATTAAATTATATTTTAAATTTATTTAATATTAATTAAAATAAAAATTTTGGTATATGGATCAAAATATAAGAAATATATGTATACGTGTTAATTAATATTTGGTTAAAAAAAATTATCATTACTGTTTATCTTCATTGTTTGTGAAATTGATATTTAAATTCAATACTAAACTTGAACTTTTAATTTTAAAATATAAAAAAAATAAAAAAGTTTGCCATATTCAAAATAATATATGAAAATTAGGCTTGAAGTTATTTTGTACTCCTACGCTACCAAGGATTTATGCTTTGGTCGGCTTCGTGAAGCCCTAGCAAATGGCAAAATGTTCTCTTTTTCGAATTGGATATGCAGCTGTCAACTTCCATGGCATGTTCATATGCCAGATAAGTCTTTCATCTTAATTCAAAACTCCTCACTAGTAAAGGCAGCTCCACTGCAATTCTTAACTTCGGACCTAAATTTTTCTCTACTTCAATTGCCTACGCCGCCACGGCTAGCCACTGTGAAGCTGACCCACAACTACAGACCCAATTAATTGCTGATGTATTCTATGGCCTTAAAAAACCTCATCAGGCTCTCTCTTTACGTCGCCAATTGAAAATCTCGGGCTTTGAACAAGATATCTCTAGATACGCAGCTATTATTACTATCCTTTGCCGTGGGGGTCTTCAAGAGAGAATCGATTCAATTCTGTTCGATCTTATATTGTACAATTCTGCTGATGCTTCACTCTTGCTTGATAAACTCGGCGATAGAGTTGTTGATGATGCTAAGCAACCCTCTTTGCTTTTTGAAGTGTATGATGCCTTAGTTAAGTTGTACGCTAGAGCTGGAACGATTGACGAGGCTGCTAATGCATTCTTTCAAAAGGGTAGGCGACGCTACAAAAAAAAGTGATGAAGGGGACACGAATTGGGACAATAAATATTTTGTCTCCAAAAATCGTAATCCCTCCTGATTAAGAGACAATTTTAATTTTATGATAATAAGATACAAAAGAAACGTTCAATGTTAATTATAATAATTTATTAATATTTAAATTAAAAATTGAGCAATAGTTGCGTCAATAATAAGGTACAATTTACGTCTTCAATACTAAAAACGAATATTGTTTTTAATTTTGGAAATGAATGATGTCTCATATACGAAATGGGATGACTGGTGTCTTCATTACGAGTGACAAATATTGTTATAAATTTTGGAGGCAACTGAGGTCTTATATATGAGATACATTTTACGTCTTGTATAATAAGGATAATTATCACCATTAATTTTGGAGACGATTGATGTATTATATGTATGAGATACAATTTACGTCTTGTATATTAAAGACAATTATTGTCATCAATTTTGAAGACGATTGACATTTTATATGAAGAAAATAACTTCTGTCTCATATAGTAATTAATTATTAATTACTAGTTGGTCCAGTGAGATGAGATAATTGGACTGAGAGATATACTCCCATAATGGCCCAGCTTCAAGAATTTTATAATAAAAAAAAACTAATAAACATACAGTAGCATGGTAACAAAGCAACATAGTCACCATAACCTATCATAACAACCCGATGCACCAACCTTGGTAGAGGGTCACCAGGGAAAACTATTATAAAGAAGGGTGTAAACGAGTCAAGCCAAGTTTGAACCTGCTAGACTCAAAGTTTAACCACTAGAATTTAGATCGTTTCGAAACTCAATAAACTTGAAAATTTTAGGCTCGGCTCAAAATTCAATGGGTATAAAATTTTTGGACTCGAAAAAGTTTGAACTTGAAACTCGATGTTCAAAAAAGTTTAAAATAAATATTATAGATATATATAAATAAAATCTCAATAAGACTCAACGAGTTTTCGAACTAACCATCATTAGATTTAAACTTAGATAGAGCCGAACTTTTTAAAATTTTTCTCGCCCGCATAAAGAAGCATCGTTTCATTAGATCGGAGAAAGCTCCACTAGAGCGAAAACTCCAAATAAGCTTGTAATTGTTTACATAACATCGTCTTATATGTTTATGCAAATAACATATTGTACACCAAAGCAATATACCAAACATTAGTGTTGTACACAGCAAATTCACAAAAAATGTAATTACTGCATGATTAAATTAATTATACTTGATGAAATAACTACACCTTTGCTTTCCCTCTATAGATTAATTTGGTTCCCATAATTGAGAACTTGAATGGTATGTTTAAGGGCCTAATGCTTGCCAATTACGTCCTAGTTAGAAGAAAAAATTGTAACTGCTCTGTGCTCCACTTGGATTTTGCCTACTCAAGAAGATAGATGATTACCAGGAGTCACACCCTATAACCATAACAAAGCAGTTAATAATATAGATCAACGTATCTTAACTCATTAGAAACTATATGTTTTTATCGTAAAAACGACTTGCCTAGGCTCCGTCTATAGGTGCCTGAAATTTTTTTCTATGTATATTAATGAGAGTATTTCTGACTAGTTCACTCAAAAAAAAAAAAAAAGAGTGAAGTGACTAATTTTTAAACATTTCTATTGCAATTGATTTGATCCATACGTAGAATTATATACTGGGTTTAGATAAGTTTTTATCTTTTCAACATACCAAAAGAGTTTATCCTAAAATATTCCTTGAGATTTGCCTTAATACACTTTGATCCTTATTGTTCCAAAATTAAAAATTTTTGTCTTTAAGATTATTGATCACTCAATATTTTCAATTCTTGATTGCACTTCAGTTCTTAAAATTTTAAAATTATTTTCACTTTAGTCCCTAAATTATCAAATTTTTATATCACTCTGAAATGTATCTTAAAATCCCTCAAAAATCTTTTATTTTTGGTGACATGGGTCCAAAGCATATTAAGGCAAACCTCAGATTAAGCATGTTTCTGTAATTAACCCTATTCAGAAAATTAACATCAATAGTTGAAATCTTTGGTATATCAGGAAAAAGTATATTACTGAATATTTATGCCATCATCGTTCTCAAGTGATGGTGGGATTTTGCCACTTAGATTGTTATTTTGAAGAAATCTGTCAACCAAAAGTAAGAACATAATTAGGAATTTGTCAATTAAAGTATAGTTATACTTTGCATTCAAAATTAAACTTACATCTCTCGAAGCTTTTTAAGCTGACCTAAAGACTGAGGAATTGATCCTTCAAGCTGGTTGTCCTCCAAGTGCCTTAATGATATATTATAAAAAAGGAAAAAAAGAACTTGATTGGCAATGAATAAGATAAAAAAAAAAAAAAAGAAAAAAATTTTGAAAAGTGACATACAGAATTTGTAGTTCATGCAATGAGCTCATGTCTGGAATAGAACCTGAGAGTTTGTTCTCTCCTAGCAAACTGTAATAAGTATCAGTAAATCTGAGACAATCTTTATTAATCAACCAATATGTTAGGAAAACTGAAGTTACTTACATATGAGTGAGTGCTGTTAAATTGGCTATGCCTGGAGCTATAGACCCAGAGATTCCCATTTTTGTAAGATTCCTGAATGAAATGCAAAACTCACTTTTGAGTCGCGCCGGAATATTAGGAAATAAAATGGGCTCTCATACCATATTAGAAATCAAATTAACAAATTTTCAAAATCTGAGTATTATAAAATTGATCGGGCGCAACTCAAAATCAACGTGGGATGACACGCCCCCTCATGTCCAGGCATGAACATCTAGCAAATGTATCTGCAAATGCCTCAACATTGGTAGACTCTGATGCCATGTTATAAAATAGTTTCTAAAAGCTAGTTCAAAAAGATTATTCAATTCTTATATTTTGAATAAAGACCTCATCCGAAACCAATGTGAGACAACACACGCTCACATGAACATCTGGAGCAGGAATTTTGCAGCACCGGCGATATGTCACCGAAAGACGAGTGGATATTTTTCCAAGAGAAGATTTTTTGACATTTCACATATGATTTTTCAGACTTAAACATTCAAGTGAACTTACAAAGAGACAACTCTAGGCAATTTATCTTTAGAACAAGAAACTCCAGTCCATGAGTTGTTATTCGGCAAGCACGGATCGCCTTTCCAATCGGGAGGCGCATTGTCAAAGTTTCGAGCCAAATCCTCCATAGCCATCACTGCGATATTCATTCAAAACCAGAAACATTTTGTCAAGAGAAGACATAGAACAATGTTTATACATTAAGAAAACTGGCGTTAAGGTTAAGAACAGTGACATACCATCTCTTGTAAGAGTCCTTTCACCAAAAGGCAAAATCTGAAAGACTTCACCAGCATTAATTATGGGTCCGACGGGAATATTCTTACCAGGAGTCAAGGTAATTTCGGTCTGCCCTGAAAGAGGCCATTCTGATGCACAAACAGTTACTCCTTTCGTTGATACATTAAGATTTTCATAAAAAATCTTTCCATTAACATACACACTGAATACTCTCCAACTGAACGGACTTGGCGTCCGGTTATCTTGAAAATAGAGTGCAATGTAGTATTTTGTGCTCAGAAGTGACACTGCCGGCCACCGGAGAGTGATTGTCTTTCCTCTGCTTGTTGTGATTGCAGTTGCGAATGATTTCATTGGAGGGAAGTTCCAAAAATCTGTGCTAGTTACACTTGAGTGACTTTCTACTATTGGGTTCTGGTCCAAGAATGGTTGCCATAGCCGGTTGTATGGATCATCTGGAAAGCTAGTTTTCAAGTTTTTTGTTTTATTATTATTATTATAAGTTTAACATACGCAAAATCAGAATTTGTTAGAAGCATCATCTTGTTTTTTTTTCCTTCGAATTTCATTTCAGTTTATACATATATAAAGCAGCACTAGAAGAACAAGAAAGAAGAAGGAAATACCATGTTTACTTACCCAATGTATTCTAGATATCCAAAAGAATGTCTAGCAAGAGTAGCAAGTGCATAGTTAGAAAAATCTGTTGAATTATACATTGTGTCATCAAGATTTTCCACTTCAAGAGCTGATATGAAAGGACTACTTGCCGTTTCATTATTTCTTGCAAGACAAACATCGAGTTCTCTAGACACAGAAAGCACAATAATTTCATAATATGTACTAAGTCCATTGATATAATCTTCTGTTGTATTAACAGTTCCCCATTTACTTCCCTGCACAATTTGATCGAAAACCGGCGGTGTTTTCCCTCCATCAAAGCTTCCGTAGTAATAAGTAGTCCTAATTAAGTATTTCCCTCCTTTAACTGTTGGAAATACGTAACAATATTTTCGAGCTGATGCATCAGGAAAATATCGCAATGTAGATAAAAGAGGTAGTAAACCAGGTCTATTGATAGTTGTTTTGTTTCCTACTGATATGTATCCTTCATCTGGAATATATTTGATGCTTCCTTGAGTTATCTCACTTGATGAACCACAACTTAAAGGAAAACCTGCATTTTAAGTTAGTTTCTCTATATGCATTTAATCCAGGAACTAAATAATTAACAGACAATCAGATCAGAGAAAGTGGACTGCATCCCGAGCAAACTTAAAATGTCAGGGGGTTTGAAACTGAGATTCGTCTCTATTGGGCGAGCTTTACCCAATAACGCCCCATCTAGTAACTAAATTTAGTTTGTGGTCATATTAGTAATTCAAGGGTCAAGGGTTGGATCATTGAGAAGTGCTGGAATGCTGTTCATAACTCATATACATATATACAACCTAATATGAGATTAGGGATTAATGCTTCTTCCCTAGAGTAAAATATCCAACCCTGGCTCCTTGTTTACTTCTGAAAATTTATCCTCTTGTTTAAAGAGATTCATACATCTAATCATTAGTAGTTTGTTTCATGGAAGGAAAGCTTATATTATTCTTTCTTCATTCTCTTTGTACAAAGTAATTTATCAATTACCACACATGAAATGGGGAAAAGAAAAGAAAAATAAGTTATAGTGTTACCTCTAGGAGAAGGAAGTGAATGGGATAAGAGAGGGATGCTAACAAGCCAGAGGAGGAGGATGGAGAGAGACATTGTAAAAGGGTGGAAAAAGGAAGAAGAAATGAAAAAAAGCAAGATTTTTTTCTTTTCTTTTTTTTGTTTTTTTTTTTTAATTCTGGATAGAGAAAGAGAGAGAGAGAGGGAGAAAGAAATGGAAGATTACCTAATTGAAGTTGTATTTGGGTTGACAAGTGAAGGGCTGTGCTTGAAGATAGAAATTCGAATTCAGATTCCATTCAATGGACATATTTGACCAGGTCATACCTTTCATCTACCTATTATGCCCTTATAAGATATTAATTTGGTAATAATGCACATGATAAAAAATCATTTAATTAAAAAAAAAAAGAGCATGATATAATGCTTAGGGCTAAATTAAGGTAATGCTTTTTTTTTTTTTTTTTTTTGAGTCCATTCAACCTATTTTTCACTGAAACTTCGTTAAAAAAAATTAATTTTCATAATTTTAAAAATAAAATTCATAAATTTAAGAAAATGAAAAATCAAAACACAAAATATAAAATAAAATAACTGAAATTCAAGATAAAAAAAATGATATACGTTGATTTCTTGCGGGTTACAATTAGTTTATTTTTTTATTTTATATTTTATATTGATCAATTTAATTTGATATGTAATTTCAAGTAATTTTTTTTATTTTTGGCTGAATATTAATAATTAATCAATTAAATCTGTTGAATCTAACTAAATTAAATCGGCAAATGATCCCAGTTCAGTTGTTGCAGTGATATCCTGAGAAGCAAGAGATTTGAGGTTCAATTCTTATATATAATACTGAATGGTAAAAAAAAAAAGAAAGTTAAATCGATTTATGAGCGCGACTAAAAATCGAACCGACGGTTAGCATGTTGGTTTACATCAATAAATGTATTTATTGTGTAAGGTTGGGCCTGATTGTCTTGCCAGCGCGACTAATTAGTATCCCTATTAGATAGTACGTCAGTGGCTTTCTTGCGACGCGCCCACGCTTCAAACACGGTGCCAACACCTGGCGAACTCTGGCGGTACATTCTTTTGTTTTTCTTCGATACGAAGAAAACGCGAGAGCGCGACGTTATTTCAACGCGAACGATAACTGGTGATATCCGGTAGCCAAAGACAAAGACCACATAAAGATTTTTATTTCGGGCCCCACCTTTCTGACTATTCTAGCACTTCTTTAATAAAAAAAATTTTGGAAACTGTGTTCGTTGGGTAGTAAAATTAATTAATCAATGGTTTCTAAAGTTTAAACTATTAATATTCAAATTCTATTAACACCCTTTTATAAATACATTTAATAAATATCTTTTTATATAGATGCGTTAAGTAAAAAAATCAGAAATTTTTTTTATATTCTCCGCCTGTATTATTACTTAAATTATAATTTATAAATTGATATTATATGTTTTTATTATGTCATAAATTATAGCATTCACTAATTAGAATAATATAAATGATTTAAAATTTTACATCAAAATTTAGAAAATAATTAATTTTTCTAAATCATAATAATATCAAATTAGTCTTTTTCCACATATCATTACTCCTATCTCATATAGTATATTATAATTAATGTAAATAAAAGTAAAATTTAAAAATATTATTTATTATTTTTTAAAATACTTAAAATGACTTAATTTTTTGGTTAACTATTTAAATACTGAAAAATTCTTTTCTGCATCTAGTACCCATACACCACGTTAATAGCCTATTTGCAAGAAATTATTGGAAGATTGATTTTCCTTATTTTTTTTATTTATTTTGTACATATTTTTCTTTATATGATATAAAAAAATCTTATAAGGTTAAATATTTTTATAATTTTGTGAAATAAATGGAAATCTTTTTTTAATACGTTCCAAAGACTAAAGTAGTTTTAAATTTGTTTTTAATAATACCATTTTTAAGAACATCTTTATAATACAATTAAACAATAAAAATTAAATTAGTTTCTTTTAAAGAGCCTAATTCGTCATAATAATTATGCATTTTCTTATAAAATATAACATTTATGTAATTATTAATTTATTTACAGTTTGAAGCATAAAAAAAACAAAGGAAAAACCGGCCATAACCGGTCAAATGATCTTCTATAAAACCCCGAAGAACTAACCGCCTGCATCAAATCAATCCGTCCTCGTCCCGGCTCAAATTCCCAAATCTGAAATCATTTTTGCCAAATTCCCTCGTAAATACCCATTTCTGCCTCGCTCTTTCTCTCAAAGCCAAACATGGGCACATCGCAAAGTCGCGAAGGTGAAGAACTCACAGACACAGAATCAGAGTATCAATCGCAGGAGGCGGAAGAAGAGGAACAAGAAATCCACTATGATGCCGTAGAGCGCCAAGAAACGCCTCTAAGCACCTCTTCAACCCGATCCAAAAAAGATTTAGATGAAATGGACATAAAATTTAAATCCCTAAAGCTCTCCCAGCATGGCCTTCCTAATCGCCCTGTCAAGCTCTATCTCCACATCGGCGGTAATACCCCCAACGCTAAATGGGTCATCTCCGATAAGCTCACTTCTTACAGTTTCGTCAAGACCTCTAAAACTAAAGGTCCTGATGATTATGATCAAGAAGATGAATTTGACGGTGGAGGTGACGCCTTTTGGATTTTGAAAGTTGGTTCTAAAGTTAGGGCTAGGGTTTCCACGGAAATGCAATTGCAGATGTTTGGAGATCAACGGCGCATTGATTTTGTTAGTAACGGAGTTTGGGCGTTGAAATTTTACACTGATGAGGAGTATTGGACATTTGTGACCCAATTTCAGAACTGTTTGTTTGAAAATGTATATGGTCTTGAAGCAAGCGAAGAGAGTAAGATTAAAATTTATGGGAAGGATTTTATCAGCTGGGTTAAGCCAGAAGTAGCTGATGATAGGATGTGGGAGGATGCAGAAGATGATAATGCAGCAAAAGGCACAACTGTGCGTATTAGTCAGGATTTGATGGAAGAATTTGAGGAGGCAGCTAATGGCGGTGTTCAGAGCTTGACTTTAGGTGCTTTGGATAACAGTTTCTTGGTTAATGATTTGGGCGTTCAAGTTTATAGGAATTATAATAAGGGTATTCATGGTAAGGGAATTTGTGCAAAGTTTGATAATAGAACTGATGCTAATTCGGTGCAATCTACCCCAAAAAAGGCTATGCTCATGAGGGCAGAGACAAATATGATGTTAATGAGTCCGCTGAAACAAGGGAAGCCACATTCAGCAGGGCTTCAGCAGCTTGATATTGAGACAGGAAAGATTGTGACAGAATGGAAGTTTGAGAAAGATGGTACTGAAATTACAATGAGAGATATAACAAATGATACTAAAGGGTCGCAATTGGATCCATCAGAGAGTACGTTCTTGGGTTTGGATGATAATAGGTTGTGTCAATGGGATATGAGAGAGAAGAGAGGTCTGGTGCAGAGTATTGGTGATTCGCCAGTATTAAATTGGAGTCAGGGGCATCAGTTCTCCAGAGGGACCAATTTTCAATGCTTTGCTAGTACAGGCGATGGATCAATTGTTGTGGGATCTCTTGATGGTAAGATTAGGTTGTATTCAAAGACATCAATGAGGCAGGCTAAGACAGCTTTTCCTGGGCTTGGCTCTCCTATTACTCATGTGGACGTTACATACGATGGGAAGTGGATTTTGGGGACAACTGATACATATTTGATACTTATTTGCACTCTGTTTACGGATAAAGATGGTAAGACTAAGACTGGGTTTAGTGGTCGTATGGGAAATAAGATACCAGCACCAAGATTATTGAAGTTAACTCCCTTGGATTCACACTTAGCTGGAGCAAATAATAAATTTCATGGTGGTCATTTCTCATGGGTAAGAACACCTATCCTTTGCCTATAGAATCATTTAATTCATTATTTCTGTTATCCTCTATTCGTTGGCTTTTACACTCTAATTATGCCATCCCCCCATATCAATGCCTATGTTCTGTAGATATCATCTCGAATTTCACATGATATTGTTGATTCTTTCGTCTTTGATTATTGATAAGTCAAATGCTATAGTTTTCTTGGATAAATAAATGAAATTTGCTTGTTCATTATAATGCTATGAGGTTGTTACCAATTATATGATGTATTACAACTGGTTCAATCTAAGGTTGTTTCTAAAACAAACTCATTCAAAATGGCAAGTAGTGTAGATTCAAGATAACTACTTCGCACATCAAACATAGTAAAGTTGCAGCAAAGAGATACAGTATAATTATCTCGCTGGATAAAGTCATTTTCTGTGTTTTCATTTGCATTTAGCAGGGTGAGGAGCAGTCAATGAACAATCATATTAGACCATTTTTCTAGTTTGTTGCATTCCAAAGAACAAAGCCTGTGAGTTTAGTACACTTTCTGGCTTGCTTTCTATCCATTTAGCAGTTAAGTTCTGTGAATCTGGTGCATTAAGCTGTTGACATAACTTAATGGCTTACATGTACGATTCCTTTGGCAAATTAGAGATCATTCTGGCAGTCTGCTTTAGATTTTGTTTGGATATGCTGTTGTTCAACTAAGTTACTTTTACTTTATGATGAAGATGGAAAACGGACTGGATAGTTTGTTTTTATTACATTTGCTGCATTTTTTTTTCCACGATTGTTCCTCCTATTTCCCCCAACCCAACAGCTACTTTTCTAAATTTTCAGTTACTTGGGTTCCTTTGAAGCTAATTTTGTAGTTTGTGTCCTTGAATAAAGTGATGCCATTATCTTGTTTGACCTGGCTGGTTTCTAATAGTATTGGTATCACTTACATCGCAGAAATATCATTAAAATACCACAGAAATGATCACCATGAAAATGGGATTGTCATTACAGAAAAACATAATGAAATGTTCTGAACATGTTGTTGAATCATAAAATCTGTCAGTATGTCGATTCTATGGACGTGCATATAGATTGTCTTTTACTTCCATTATGGAGAAACGGTTTCAGTTGCATTTAGTTGGTTCTGATAATTAATTCATACTTGTATTAACTATTTATGGGTAGCTTGGAGCTGATTGCCCAATTTTAATTGCCTGTTATACTCATCTTTTAAGACAAGTTAATCTTAGTCTTCCATGATTAACTCGATAAACTTTAGCATTTTTCTCACATTTGATGTTGTCTTTTAGGTCACTGAGAGTGGAAAACAAGAGCGGCACCTAGTTGCCACAGTGGGAAAGTTCAGTGTCATATGGGACTTCCAGCAGGTGAAGAACAGTGCACATGAATGCTACCGGAATCAGCAGGGCCTTAAGAGCTGTTATTGTTATAAGATTGTGTTGAAGGATGAATCCATTGTAGAAAGCCGTTTCATGCATGACAATTTTGCTGTTAGCAACTCCCCAGAAGCACCATTGGTGGTGGCAACTCCCATGAAAGTCAGCTCTATCAGCCTTTCTGGCAAAAGATCACAGGGTTGAAACATTTTTCCTAGTATGTACAAATTATTTTTCTATTGTTGCTTTTGCCGTCATTTTCAATTTAATTTGTTCGTTTTTTTGTTCATCATCTTGTTTTTTATCTGTGTTTCTGCTTGTATGTAGTGTGAATATTTGAGTTGGTTAGACTATGTGCAAGGATTTTGAATGATTAATTGTTTGCAAGTGTCAAGAAACTTCCTAATGAGAAAAATTGACATCCGGTGTATATGGAAATAGTTTCTCATACACCACTTGCTTCTTTATCTGTGGGATTGACACTTTGAGTATGAAATCAACAACTTTTAGTTCCAAGTAATTACCATCTCTAGTTGTTGAACCAAGTTAAGAATAATTCTCTCTGCTTTTTCTGCACTCTTTCACTTTATTCCTCTCTTCCTTTAAGCAGATCAATCTAGCTAGGGTTGCTGTCCGACAATGTTTAGTCATTGTCCGCATCAACCACTTCCTTCTCTTTGGCTTCTAATTATTCTACAGAATTAAATCTTGTTCCTTGGGAAAAAGAAAAAAAAAAAGTTTAACATGAGACATAGAAGAGACTTGTTAAACACCTTTCTTATATTTCAATGCTCGGGAAGGAGGAAAACCCAAAGGAAAGATTCTACAAGTTTTGTAGACATTTGGGCGTTGGGTTTGAATCCCATTAAATACACCTGCAGATAGATGGAAAGAGTTTTAACTGTGATTAAGTTTTGAACCAGATTAAACGGTTTATGATAATAGTATGCGCATACCGATAGTTTACGAGAAATAAAAATATCATTGTCAAATAAAAATTAAAACAACTAATTTTATAAGAAATTAGGTTAATAATATTAATAAAAATTAAATTCCAACAATGAAGAATAATTAATGTATTTAAATAGTGCTCTTATTTGAGGGGCAATATTAATTAGTAGGGCAGCACTGTCATCACTTCAAACTCTTGTCTTGTTCACTTTCATTCCAAATGGATCCCATTCTTGTGGTCATATGCTACATTAGTCCCTGTAATCATATTAAATAATAAATAATAAATAAAGAGATGAGCTCAAATGGTTTTTTGGGAAAATGTTGTTTTATAAAATTTTCTGAAATTTATTTAAACTAAACAAGGCCTATGCATCTAAATTCAAAGTTCTCAAACCTACCTTGAGGGAATTGCAGCTCCCTTATGGGAATTGTATGGACAAATTCTTCCACAACGAATGGCTTGTTTGTGTCGATATTGAGCTTAGGGACACCATCAATGGCAGTGGCACCATCATTTAGAGCTTCGCAATCAATGATGAGTAAACCTGCCCCATTTGAACTTGACAATTGCAGCAAATTTTCAAAATGGTTGTGTTCGGATAGTACACTATTGACCACAACATTGAGCTTCAAACTAAGTTGGGTTGAAGAGAGTTCACAAATAATTTCGAGAGGTAAATTATCATCATAAGGCTTATCGGTGGAATTTTCAAGAGCTAGAATGATATCTCCTTCATCGAAAAGAGGATATCGAAGAAAGTCAGCTAACTTAGTGGCTATTTCTCTCTTTTTATTGTTTAAAGGACCTTTGATGGCTATAATCAATGGAAAGTCCAATTGATTATGTTTGCCATTCTTCAATTCCATTTCTCTATTTTCACTTATTCTCTAGTTTTGGTAACACCAATGATATATTTAATTCAATTGCACTCCACATTTAAATTGTTGAACTTTCATAGCCTTTTAGTGTAATATTCTTAACTTGTGTTTTAGCATAGCATCTTTTATAATTTACCATGTTGGGAAGCAAAGTGTAATGTTCTATGGAATAACTAAAAGCAAAGCATAGTATATATACACACATGCATTTAATGTCTGATTTTTTATTTTCATTTTTTTTCCTATTTTGATTTTTGAATAGAAGACACTAATAATTAAATGTCTGAATTTTTAAATTTACAATTTGGTGTCTTATGCTGAGATGGACAATCGAAAAATATAAATTTCAACTGATTTCTTTTTAATTACCAAAGATAGATTTCATATCTTTGTGGTGTCTGCCCTTATCATTGAGTTGATTGGATTAGAAAAAAAAAAGTTCCTTCCCGTGAAATAGGAAAACATTAAAAAAATAAAAATGTTGGACTCATAATATAATTCTCGTAATATTTTCTAAATAAAATTCATCAAAATTAATGATAATTTTAGGTGAAAAGAATTCAAAATCCAATTATTCGACAAAATAAAAGTATTTGGCGAAGGAATCAATGAGTAGAAGAATTTAAACCCAATCTCCAAAACCGTCCATCAAATTCTCTATTCAGTGCCAATTCTTATCATGAAATTCAGATAGGGCCAAATGTTTTAATTAAAATTTATTTACAATGATTCAAATTTCGTCTCAACTTGTTATGTCTAGAAATTCAAATTGTGTTCTGTCTCTTTATCCAAAATTATTGTGGTTTTAGTTGAATTTGTCCTAATACTTGGTATCAGAGATATGATGCATGAACATCAAACCATGTGAATTTTCATAAAATTTGAGAAAAATTGCATGAATTTCGTTGAATTTTCTCGAATCCATGTGAGTTATTTTGTTGGTTTGGGGATGGATTCTTTGTTTATAATCCCATTTAGAGTGTGCAAATAAATTCAATTAAAAGAATACATATTTTTTACGTATGATTTTCTAAGTTTAAAAGAAATTGAAATTTTGAGTTTGTTTTTGTTTTGGTAAAATAGGTCACTAGAGAAATGAAAAACGATACGGTTGTGGCATCGTGAAATAAGATCAATTGGGTTTTTTATGATCCGGTCATCCCAGTTAAATTTTTAGGAAGATGGTGTCGGTTGTATTTAGATATAACTGAAAAAGGTAAAATAGTATATGGATTAAATAGAATTAGTGATTTCATTAAGGACTAAAGGGAAATTTTACAATATGCTTTGGTGGTTGATGTCAAACATACACTAACACACATAAGCCTTTTATAGGCTTCTTCACCAACTTATGTAAGTCGGTTCGCACCTTCTTTTTTTTAATTGCTATTATTATTATTATTTTCTAGATTTTTTCTTTACCTAGCATTATCTAGATAATTTTACTTCTTTTTCCATTAGTATTTAATATTAGATAATCTAGATATTTTAAGAGCAGCCTAAATTTTTTTTAAATTGATTTCTAACACCCCTCCTCAAGTTAGAAAAATCTTTAACTTCAAGTAGCTCTCGAAAATAAATAAACTTCTTAGTTGAGACAGTCTCAATAAAAATATCAGCAACTTATTCGTTGGTCTTGCAGAATTGCATTGAGGTTTCTATTTTGTCAACAAAGCCTCAAATGAAGTGATGTCGTAATTTAATGTGTTTTGTTCTATTATGAAAGACAAGATTCTTCGTCATTGTAATAGTTGACATGTTATTGCAATAGATTGTTGTTGGAACCTTAATGTCTTCTTGATCTCGTAGATTTTTTCTTAACCAAACTACTTCACATGCAACACTTGTAGCAATAATATATTCGGCTTCAGCTGAAGATAATGTCACGGTTTACTGGTTAAGACGGTTTCTCCGGCATCAAATGTGATGCTCGCCATCTAATCCTTTGGGATTGGGCGAAGGGTGTTACAGGCCCGATGCTTGTTAACCACTTTGTCCCCACCACAGTTATCTACCATCACCTGAGTCACAAGCCATTTTTCACTGATATTGGAATGTTGTTGATTTTCAGCTCACCACAACAGTCCATATGCAAATTGTTCTCTAGTAATCCCTACAAAATCCACAAAATCCAACAACTTTGTACATAATCAATCAGAGTGTCAAAAGTGACCACAAGAGAAATAGAAAGTAGCTAATCTTTTATATCTGAATAGCAGCTATACCCAATCTGAGTTTCAATAGTTTAAGAACATCAATGGTAACCTTGATATGCATAAATTCTTTCCGAACAATAGAGTATTTTTGTTGATTAGCCTCCATAAAAGACCCAATAAAGTTTCCATTAGCCTGAAAGATTTTCTTCGACTTGCACACCAAAGGATAATTATGAAGTTGAACTCATAAGTTTGCTTCTATCGGTTCAACCTATCCAGGATAAACAACCTTCGATACTTGCTTCAAAATTACCAAATTTTGAGAGAAATTTCATGGTCTGCCTTATACTAAACCTTCCAAGTCCACAATATTCATAAATTAGATAAGGCATCATTACCTAAATATTTCATTAGCATCCCTTTCACAGGCTTCCACACCATTGCTATAGTCTATTTAAAAGCCAAAAAGTGAATTGATTTCTTTATGAAGATGCTACCTACAATATAAATATTAGATTCTATAGCCTCCTCATCTCATTCTCTGACACATCCTTCCTAGTCTCCACTCCAATTTGATTTTCCTCTAAAGTCAAATTTGCATAGAAATCTACAACCAAAGAAGATCCAGGGTTTGGTTTTGCCATGGTTTAGTAAGAAAAAATGATGAAAAGAAAGCAACTTGTATGAAAACAAGAGAAAGTTGCACTTGTTACTTAGAGAACAAGAGAAAAAAAAAAGATTATAGAAATATTTATAACTAAAAGAGCACCTGCCTCTAGCCATCTCCTAGAGCTAAAAGATCATAGAAATATTTATAACTAAAAAACACTTGATGAAACTCAAACCCACAATCTTTTGATTAGAAGTCAAATGCCTCATCCATTAGGCGATGACGCCAACCTTTAGTCATCCCCTACTTCTAAAGAATCATAAAAATATTTATAACTAAAAATTGAAAGCAAATTTATAAAAATATGCATGGGTCTAGAACCAATAATCTTGTGGCTGCCTATAGTCATTCCCTATTTCTAAAAATATGCTCAGTGAGATTTGAATTCACAATGTTTTAATTAGAAGTCAAATGCCTTATCCATTAGGCCACAAATGCCTACCTCTAATAATTTCCTATTTCTAAAAAATCATAAAAATACTTATAACTAAAAATTGAAAGCAACTTTACAAAAACATGCACGATGAGAATTGAACCCACAATCTCATGGCCTGCCTGTAGTCATCTCCTACTTCTAAAAGATCATAAAAATGCTTATAACTAAAAATTGAAAGTAACTTTAAAAAAAAATGCACACTCGATAGGACTCGAGCCCACAATCCTTTAATTTAGAGTCTAACACCTTATCCATTAGGCCATAACCACCCACTTTTAAAAAGTCATAAAAACATTTATAATTAAAAATTGAAAACAACTTTATAAGAATATGCACACTTGGTGAGACCCGAACCCATAATCTCGTGGCTTGACTCTAATCATCCCGTACTTCTAAAAAAGATCATAGAAATATTTATAACTAAAATTTGAAAACAACTTTATAAAAACACGCATGCTGGGTGGGACTTAAGCCCACAATACTTTGATTAGAAAATCAAATGCCTTATCCATTAGGCCACGAGCGCTTACCTCTAGTCATCCCCTATTTCTAAAAGATCATAGAAATATTTATAATTAAAAATTGAAACCAACTTTATAAAAACATGTACGCTCAATGAGACTCGAACCCACAATTTCGTGGCCTGACTCTAGTCATCCCCTACTTCTAAAAGATCATAGAAAATTTATAACTAAAAATTGAAACCAACTTTATAAAAACATGCACGCTAAGTGGAACTTAAACACACAATCATTCGATTAGAAGTCAAATGGCTTATCCATTAGGCAACAAGTGCTAACCTATAATCATCCCGTTACTTTCTTTAAAATCATAAAAAATTTTATAATTAAAAATTGGAACCAACTTTATAAAAACATGCACACTCGGTGGAACTCGAAAATTGAGGCATCCACTTCTTTTAAAAGATCATAAAAATATTTATAACTAAAAATTGAAAGCAACTTTATAAAAACATATACAAAGCAACTTTATAAAAACATATACATTTATTGGCACTCGAACTCATAATATATTAGAAGTCAAATGCCTTATGCATAATGCCACCACAAGCACCTACCTCTAAGCATTTCCTACTTCTAAAAGATAAGAGAAATATTTATAACTACGAATAAAAAAAATTATAAAAATATACACACACTCGGTGGGACTCGAACCCACAATCCTTTGATTAGAAGTCAAATGCCTTATCCATTAGGCCACGAGCGCTTGCTTTTATCTTTTCCCACTTTTAATAAGAAAATAGTGAATGTGAGTTTATACAATCAACAAGAACTCAATTAACAAAATTTTTTTTCCTTTTCCGCTTCTTAGTTTCTATCCTCAAATGTGTTTGGATTAATGATTTTCAAAATTTAAATATTTCATATTAACATTTATCAAGTTGGTGCTTAATTATTTAAATTCATATTAATGTTTTCACACCTTTAGAGGTTAAATTATTATGAAATGACTTCGCTGACCCAAACTAAAAGACAAAATCAATTTTCTTCTAAAATCAATTTTCTATCTTGCTGGGATGTCGTCGGTATCACTGCTTGCGGTGGCTAGAAAACTAGGTTATTTCAAAACCTTTCAATCTAACCACCAAAATTATTATAATCTTATGGAAAACTCAATTTTTATATGCATTTTCTTTTTTGATCACCAATTAAAACCAATATCAAGAAATTCTTAATCCTCAAAACTTTTAAACCCAAACTTTATCAAATTTCTGTGAAACTAAAATTTGTTAACAAAAAATATAATCTAACAAAACCACAATAACTATTTCTCTTTCTCTCTTCAAAATATTCAAATTTTATAAATTAATTTTCTTTTAATATAATGGGTGCTCTTAGAGAGAGAAAAACTTATCCATATTTTCTCTCTAAAATGAAAATTATAATGTTATTATTATTTCAACAATAACAATAAGGAAGAAAAAAGATTTCTTTTACTATATTAATTATTAATATATATTCTACAACTGAATATCATCATTTCTTCTTCTTCTTCTTCTTTTTCTTTTTTTTGAGAGGTACACTAGAGAGTGAAAGTTTGGGACTTATGTTGGACGAGAAAGAGAGAATAGAATATTTTTTGGTAAATATATATATATATATATATATATATATATATCTCTTTAGACAGTTAGGTTTTTCTTTACTTGTTTTTTGAGAGTGCAAAAAATGGCCTGAAAGGGATATTAAATGTAACATATCTAAAATATGAGAATATATTAGTGTATTTTTAAAAATATAAAAATAGAGCAGTTAATTTCGACAAAACAAAACGTAAGGGTAAGATTATAATTTTTTTTTTTTATAAAAAAAAAAAATAGGAACCTTTCTTACTGTACTTTGCCCCACGTTAATCACGTTTAATCAAGGAGTTTGAAGGATGATATGTGCCATTTCTACCAAATTATATAAAAATTTGATTTTGGGGCAAATTGAATATTGTTTGTTCTTTTGGCCCAAATTTAAGAAATAAATTATATAAAAATTTGATTTTGGGGCAAATTGAATATTGTTTATAAATTTAGAAGGCAAATTGAGTTTTATTCCAGTAATATATAACTCGATCCTCTTTTCAACTTTTTCTTTTTCTTTGTTGAGTCAATGATATTCAAATAAAGGCTTTTCAAAAATGGATTATTAATTTTGAATGTGATGTAGATAAAGTTCTTTTTTTTTTTTTTCTCCAATTGTAAACAATATTAGATAATGCGTTTTATTTATTTATTTATTTATTTTTGGAAAAGGATTAGATAATGGAATTTTTAATTGTTCATTCCAATTTCATTATATATCAACAAAACAATACATTTTCTAAGCTAAAATGTTTTTCTTTAAAAACAGAACTGCATATGGTAACATATGTGATAAATAAATTTGATTTCATATATGAGGCTATAAGCAAAAAATTTAAATCTAAAATTTTCTCAAATTGGATCAAAAGAAGCTTCTCAATATAGAAGTTTATGATATGGAAGAGAAAAAGGATCAACTAATCTTTTTTTGTTTTTAACAATTCTTAAAATACGTCAACTTTACGTTCAAATATATTCTAATACCACCAGATCGCCTAATTCGATTCAGAAATTAATCATAATTAAAACTCTTTGCCCCTCTCTACATGCGTGTCTAGTGTGCATTGAACTTAAGAGTTCTTTTCACATGTCCAATCTCTGTTGTCAACTGAGCCACAATCTGTAGGTAAAATTATTTATTTTTTTAAACACAAAAATCAACAATATGGGTTGGTTTTTTCTAAGGCAAAAATTAAATTTTATTTCTTCTATTCCTCACTTAAACAATAAATAATTAGATTGAAGGTTTAGAAAGATGACATGGATTAATAAAAAATTGAAATTTAAAAAAGGTCATATAATTTAGTAAATTACTAAAATATTATGTTTGGTAGGTATTTTTAATATTCATAGTTGTGAAGTGGTGAGGTGTCTCCCATCTAATAATCTAATAAACAAATTAAATGGTGAATGCAAATTCCTTGTGAAGTTATTTTTATTGAAAAAGAAGGAATAGAGACCCTCCTTGCTTTAATAGAAATAGAAACATAGGTAGCAGATTTGTCTTTGATTCACACATCATTTGACCTTATTGGTCTTTATAGGTAATCAATTGCTTCAATACATTTGCAAGCTCACATCGGATTCCATGATATATTAAAGCTACTCCTAGTAAGGGTCTCTATTTTCCAAAATATTTTGGTTTGCATCTCGAAGCCTTCGATTATTCAGATTGGGGTGGTTATGCTATTTCAAGAAAAGTCCATCATCAAATATCGTATTTGTTTAGGAGACTCTTTCATAAGCTGAAAATTCAAGAAGCCAAGCAACCAACTATTTCTAAATCATCGTCTGAAGCAGAATATAGAGCACTGGCGGCTGTGACATATGAGGTACAATGGAATCTTTACTTGCTTACAGACCTTTCTATAGCTCGCTCTAATCGTTACAATGGAATCGTAGATGTGTACAATTCGATCACAACACAACACGAAAGGGGAACCGAGTAGTTCATCGCAAATTGTACCGATCGCTGAGTAATCACTAATTGGTAAGTGTTTGGCAGCATAAAATTGAATATTTTGTAGTTGGTCTTTAATCTGTAGCAAATTTTGAATTTGTAAAAAAAAAATTAATGAAAAATTGCATGCAAACTAAAAAAATATACATCTATTAGAAATATATATATATATATATATATACACACACAGAGAAACATCACACATCATGAAGATAAATATATACATTGTAAAAAATGCCAAAAATAAAAAATCTATGTATAGATATTGTGCTTATAAGTAAAAAAATCCTAGAAATCTCTAAAATCAAATCTACGGGTTTGGGACCCAGAGGTTTCTATACGAGGAGCTGTAATGTCAGCTCCAAGCTTTATAGGGTCCAAGCTTTATAGGGTCACAAGTAACCACTGGATTGCTCGTAGGATGTGCAGTAGGTGATGGCAAAACCACGAGAGGTGCACAAGAAACAGGATCTACTGCAACTACATCTAATTGTGTAGGTGTATCCGATGAAGGAGGATGTATAGAAGTATAAGCTACAGGTGTGTCGGACATTTGCATCACACGCTCTCTAAGCTTTGACAATAACCATTCCTACTCATCAAGCTAAGTTCCTAGCATACAAGCCTCCTCAGCACTAGTAAAGTCTGGCTATACTAGTATACAAGCGCTAGCAAATCATAGCCTAACTGTGCATAGTAGTGAGGTGACTGTGACCCGATTCCATACACATTCATATTCTTCTCACCTCCCATGGCCTCCCAATATAGCTACAGCTCATCAACAGTGGGTTGTTCTTTACCCTTCAAGCTGTGAAGACAGTATACGGACTCGACCTATACTATAATTATCCTAAAAATAATAATTTAACTACTATAGATGATGAAATCTGAAAATATAATTTAAATGCAAAAAAAAAAAAAAATCAATGTGCTAGCAATGAAATTGAAACATATCTTATACTTACGTTAACGTTACTTGTTTTGCTGTCAACAAATGTAACATTGTCATGGTCCTTCGCGTGGGTGTACTTGAAAACCTCAATCGGTGCAAGCTCCCGAGCTAATGGTAATGCCTATATTACAATGCATTTTTACCATAATTAATATCTACATCAGTATTCCATTAACAATATAGTTTTACAAGTTCATCTTCTTACCAACTGTAAGTGACCTCTACAGCAATATGGAGCCACTGGTATGTCTCGAAGGACTTACTCATGGACCACTAGTCTCACTCTACTTATTTTAGGCATATATTTCGCACTTTCTTGCAAAATTGGGCTACCGCCAAGCGTCCTAAATATATAGTATTTCTTCCCACTCCAATGCATCCTATATATGAAGTCAAAATACCAATTTGTGCGCTATTTCTCCTAGGCCACCTTCATCATGGCTGTAATAGCCTCCTCCAATACGAATATCTTCTAAAAAAGGAAACAACATTATAAAATACATTTTCATTTCAATAGGTGATTCTATATTATATTTTCTTCAAACAGTTTGTTTAGAAGTACTATGTATTTGTAATTCTTCCCAATAGAAATACTTTACCTCTTGTGGTACTATCTGCCACATGTAGCCCTCCTTATCTAGGCACAGCTTGACGATCCTCATCAAAGCTTTTGGTGCTTTAGAAGATGGATGAACGCTATAAAATACTAATTAAAACATAAGTCTATGTCACATATGAATAAGTTTTATAAATGAATTCATTTATCGAAAATAGGAAGTGAAATAATACTTATTGTCTTACTACCAACCTGAAAGTCTTACATGGATCAGAGGAAGAAACTGATTTCAAAACGAAAATATATACAACATTATCAGTAAAAAGACATAATTTCATATATGATAAACAAACATAATGTAAATAATATTATATACAATTTTGGGGCAGAAAGAGATGGTGCTACAGGCAAAGAATCTGTAGGTCCAACAAATGGTGCGGAAGAAGAAGGGACCAAAGGAGATGGAGGTAAATTCGGTTGAATAGAAGACGATGAAGGCGCAAGTGTACTGGAAGGTGAGAGACAGAGGAGGGACAGTTCCTCGTCCCCTTCCACTACGTCCTTATCCCCAGCCTCTATGACATCCTTGATTGGTCGCATTTGAAGATGCCCCCTCCCCTCTATTCATCTATAGTATAAATATATATTTATATAAAATTAAGTGACAATATGTATGTGCAATATGTCTAAGTATAAAATAAAAAGATATTACAGGATGTTAAACTTATCGTTCAATAAGAAAATGACATATATGTTTAGTATTATAGTATCATTACACAAGCATATTCCCACACATCTAATTTTCTCCATCTTCTTGATATCCATCATCTTCATCCATTTCTTCTTCTAGTTTTGCATCTTCATTTTCTCAAGTACCTAAGATTATGTGTTGTTCATCATCTTCTTCACTCGACGAACCTATGTTAAGATATGTCTCATGCTCATCAGTCTCTCTATTAAATCTTCGACAAGAATATGTACTCCTCTTTCATACACATCGAGGGCAGTAGATTGTATAGGGTGAGAATGACAAGCCATGATAAATATTGTTATCCTTATTTTTCAAATGGCTGAAACCCATTTGTACATAACTCTAACCTCACATTTCTTAGCTAAGCAGCAAATATAGGATTATGGTTATTAGTGTATTTCCATGCTTCAGAGTCTTTTGGATAAACCATTACATCATCCTCTGATTCATTTTCAGCATGCTATTGCATGTGTTGAGTTGTTGCATTAGATGCATATAGCCTTTGTAGGCAAGGAATCAAAGTGAAGTAATACATCTTTTTAAATGCCTTTTCCATTTGTACTCTCCTTGTCCCTCTACCTCGCCGTTGATATATAGGAAGATTACAAAACTTACATGCTCTTAATTCAGATCAATGCCCTAGTATATCATACAATTATTTCAATAACAATCAATCTTCTCCACCAATAATCCTATACTATGAACTAATTTATTTATAAGGTAAAAATTATCCATTATGGAATTATCTTTTGGCAATAGCTCTTTCATTAATTATACAAAATCATCATAACACCTTTCTGAAAAATGGTTCTTTGACTTCATATGCAACAATCGTGCCACAACAAAAACCACATAATAACTTCTACATCCAGGCCACACTTTGTGTTTAGCTGCATTTAGCATGTCAAACAACTTTTGCGCTGCCATGTTAGGTGATTCCTCCATATTCTCCCAATTGAATTCTAGCCCAACCACATCAAGAACCATTTCATTGTATCTACCAATTAGATCTATTGGAAACTGCAAAAACCAATTGTTGGCTAATGAAACACAAAAAGGATGATTGGAACCACTAGAATTTCAAGGTTCACCGTGTTATATCCAGTCATAATAGCTCTCCAAAAAATCATTCTTGCATAAATGAAGTTTGATAGTATCAACATCATAGAATGCTATGTTTTGACACTTCTTATGCTTAAATGGACACCTCAATTTGCTACCATCCATGCGACTTGGGTTAGCAACTGCAAATTGAACAAATGATTTCAATCCTTCTAAGAATTCTCTTGACAATATCACATTTACCTCGTACCTCCGATTTCCATTGTTCAAGCGATAAAATAATATATAAGTCATTTATGATAAATTATTAATTTTAGTATACATGTACCATAGAAACGAATCAACTGTGTCTCATTCTTATAACAACACCTAGCTTGTCAGTTTATATTTGGTACCAATCTAGTACATTCAAAAATATACTACAGCCAGCATAAAAAAACTAATTTACATATGCATCTGTCAGAATTTCAATAGCATCTCCCCATAGTTCTCCAAATGCACAATGTGGTTAAATTTTATTAAATCCACTTTTGAATTTGGAGAACACAATCAGGAGATATAGCTAAAACTCTAGTTAGGTGCATATGTAAAATGGTGTCGTTCATGCTGATACTACAAAGATATTTTTATACTGTCCAATTTGGATAATTTAGTGTTTTCTCGTCTATATGGATGAGAAAGACACTAAATGTGTAACTAAAGTTAACTATTCTATTGACAAAATATCATTATCTCAATGTTCATCAATGTTTAAATGATTTTAATAAATTATGTGTAAATCATTAATTTTTTGAAAAAAATTTAGCAGCAACTCCCGATAACCATGATAAATCTAAAGTCAATACAATAGAAAAAATACACTTCTAATAGGGATAATTATATCTTTAACGTCCGAACTCTTTTTCTTTTTCTATTTTGGTGTCTCACAGAAAAAGGCAATGATTGAGTACTTTAATTTTGTAAATTTTCTATTTTGTTGTCTCTAAATGACGTGGCTTCCCAGAAGTGTGATAATTGATACATGAGTCCCACCTTTTAATTACGTGGCAGCTATAACTTGTCAAATAAGCAATGTTGATGTGGAAACACCGGAAAATTTCAATTTTGACCTCCTTTTATTGCTCTCCGCCTACCTCTGCCTATGCACACATGGCGAGCATGAGAATTTCATACCATCGTCAAACTATTTGCTTTTTTGCTCTACTCGTCTAATACAACCAAAGCAAGCAAGGGTGCCATTTCTTCACAATGTAACCTAATCGGGATCAAATTAGGTCAAGAATGATCTAAGTTTGCTAAAACCAATTCTATGAAGAGGAGTGCCACCGAGCAAGGAGAAAACAAACAGGTTTGCAGTGAAATATCCAACGATGAAGATTCTTCAAGGCTACAGGTTAACTGATTAACTGAGTTGACACAATTGGTGCATCATAGATACGTACACTAGAAGAGAGTAAGCGATAGATACGGTTGGGTTACTCCGTATAATAAACAATTTAAATAATAAGCAAGATAATCGCATATTTATTTATTAAATATAGCGTGTTTTATCATTTAGAAACTTAATATGTGTTGGCCGGTTGATAGTTACCATTTAGTATTTAAGCTAAATGAATAGCAATATTTGGTTTACAAGTCAAATCAAAGTTATTAATTTAGTATTTTATTTCTTTTAAGTTTTCATTGTTTCTTTTATGATTTTCATTTAAAATTCTTGTTCACACGTTGTTTTTCGCTCTCAAAAGTGAATTTTTTTTTTTTTTTAGCATTTCCACGTTAGCCATAACTTATTTGGCAAGTTTTTCAGTTATGGTATGCCACATTAATTACCATGTAATTAAAAAATGTAATCCATATGTACAATCACACTTCCGGGAAGCCAAATCATCGGGAGATGCATTCTCATTTTATTACATAATGAAACACTAAAATAGAAAAAAAATAAAAAGTTCAGACATTAAAGTTTAAAGTTTTCAATTCCATAACACAATCAACTGTTTGTTCAAACCCATAACTTATTTTTCCTATTCCAAATTAACAAACTTAAGTTCTTCAAACTAATTTCTATTTCAAATTGCAAAATTACACACACACACACACACACAAAAACCATATATACATAGCAAACACACAAACAAAGCAAAAAAAATTAACAAAATCACAGCAAAAAATTACCAAACACTGCAAAAAAGTTACACCAATTAACAAAATCACAAACCAAAATTACCAACTAAAATTATTGTTTATCAAATCTAAACAAAATATCAAACATAGCAAATAACGAAACAAACACACAAAATAATCCATCAGAGCAAAAAAATTAAGAAAACAAAGCTGGGAAAAGAGGAAAAAAGCAAAAAAAGGAGGAAAGAAGAAAACATACCTCAGTTCTGACAAAGCAATGACGCGTCATTCCGGTGAAACCCACCACAGCGGCTCCACAGTCCGACAATGAAACAATCGACAACAGACAACAGGAAAAGAAGAAAAAGGATGGAAGAGAGAAAGAATGTCGGGATCAAGGGCGATCAGGGCTTATAAAGCCTTAAAAATGTGCGACTGACCAATCAGTCACAGATCGTAAGTAAATGGTTGCTAAGTACATGATAAGCAATGTCGTTTTACTAATAAAGAATATGCCACTAATCAGTGAGCAAAATATTAGTTGCAATATTACAAAAGAAAAATGATCACTGATTCGTCACTATTCGCTCTGTAAAAGGGAATTAAAAAAGCAAGAAAAACCAATATAAAAAACTATGATGCTTAGGTTTCGATCGCAAAATCAGTTGCAAATGTTCTTGCAAAACGGTAGTTGTGCATTTATTTTTTCCCACACTTTATATCAGTTGCAATGTCTCGCAAATTGGTTGCAAATAGCAGTAGGTAATTCGCGTTTTTTTTTTTTTTTTTTGTGTCAGTTTTATTGAGTTGTCTTCCCTGTTTTATCTTTCTCTTCTTCCTCTTAAACATAAAAATATTCAACTAATTGCATGACAGATTGAACTTTAAAATAAATTTTATGGCACTTTAGACTTCTCTTTTTGTAATTTTTTTTCACATAATTTTATATCGACAATAATAATTTTTTAGCTTTTTAATTTTCAAATGTGAAATATGGTCAATACAGTTTTTGAATAATAATTTTTATATATTTAACTATTTAATAAGTGTTTAATTAATTTAATTTTATAAATTAAAATGTTTACCCATTCTTATCTTTCATGCTCATATGAATTTTAAATTAATCTTAAATTTGCCATATTTTTATTCTATTCTATGTCTATATACCAGCGATGATGTCGTACACGTGTTAAGCATGACACAAAAAACATTTCTCTACTCTAGATAAGGCACGTGTTAAATATGTTATATAGTGGCAAATCATTATTAGTTATGTTAACTTATATTATAATAATAGGTGACATGAATACCGGTAGACGCGCTCTCACAACACACGCATCCTATCCAAGTGGCTCTTTCGTCAGGTGAGATGAGAATTTCCTGTCAGCCCCTGATGATGTGGTCCGCGTAGGTCCCACTTTTGCTTTTCCAGTTTAAATTTTCTTACTAACCAAACAGCAATTGTTGCTGCTCCAGTGGCAACTGGTAATAGGCTTTCCAATTGGTGTTTGTTATTGAATTTTGGAATAATACTCTTAAATTTGATTAAAATTGTACAACTTATTCAAATTTATGTTTACAAAATCATTTTTAATAGAATTTTCAATCAAACGGCCAATTAATTTATTCTTCGATTAAACTCAGTGTGTTTAGCAAATAGACAAATGAAAATGGATAAAATTTTTAAAGATTGTATTTGTTTATTTGATCGGTAAAAAAGAAGCTACAATCCTCTTCTAATTGAAATTTATGTTAAAAACAATAATTATTTTAAATCCAACAAATAAGTTTAGAGGGTAAATTAAATATTATTTCTTAAATTTTATAAATAAGAAATTGTAGACAGAAGAAATTAGTAATTATACATTTCTTATCTATAAGAATGAAGAATTAGTATACAATTTGTATTACAGAAATTGACATCTTTAAACCACTAACTGATGATTCTCTGTTAGAAAAAAGAGTGAAAGAATCATAAAAATTTCTGAAAAAATAAAATAAACTTTACAACTAAAATTAATTCGCAATAGCAGTAGCAGTACCAGTAGAATCTGACGAATCTCCATTAAAATCCATCATGTTCATCCATTCTTGAATTTCATCTTCTCCAATTTTTTCCCAGAATTCATATTCTTTTCCAAGTTGCATTTCCACGTCCAATTCCTTTCTTTTCCCATTTTCTTTCTGTTGTTGTTCTTGAGGAGTACTTTGCCCTTCTAAATTCGTAATATTACTAGCATTAGCAGTATTATCCGGAAATGGAAAATTAAGCTTTGCTCGTGGACCTCGAAAATCTATCGCCGCCTTATCATAAGCTCTAGCAGCCTCCTCCGCCGTGTTAAAAGTCCCTAGCCAGACCCGTGTCGCCCGTCGTGGATCTCTTATCTCCGCTGCCCACTTGCCCCACGGCCTCTGCCTCACTCCTCTGTAATTTTTCTTCGCTCTTTTTCTCGTTCCTTTCTTTTCTTCTTGATTTGGCGGGAAAAAGTTGCATCCTAAACATCCTTTGATTTTGCATATGTTACACGTGTCAAGATCCGACGGTGGCGGTATTGGATTATATAAACTACCCGTGGTGGTGCTAACAGCTGTAAAAGCAGCAGCAGTAGCAGAGGAGGAACTACTGGCAGCGGCGGCGAATTGATGAAACAAATCTGTAGCCACCAAGGTGCTACTGGTGGTGCCAGAGACGACATTTTTCAGAGCGGAAACCATGATGGATAGTTCTTGATCTTGAGTAAGTCGCGGCAAAGGCATTACCGGAGGTAAATATTCAGTCGGCGGAGGTCCGGTGTATTTGAGTCGTTTCGATGACTTGTGCATGCTTTGGTTGAAGAGAGAGAGAGAGAGAGAATATTTTTTTTATTTTTGGTATCTGATTTCTGATTTCTGAGTCCTTAACCTGGTCATGGTGGCTGGGTTATATACGAGTAGAGAATTAAGCTGACCTGTAACGCCAGCTGGTGACGCATTTCGTACACGGGTTTGAATGAAGGGAGTGTTATAAAGCACACGTGAGGATATATGTGTTGTGGTTGTGGGGTTTACTGATACCCGTCTGGGTAACAATGAAGCGTTGATAGGAGTGACATGGCATCTTATGTCATCGTGGAGGGAAATTAAATTACTAAAACACCCTTGATGTTTAGCCAAATACAGTTGCACCCTTCCCTCTTTCTTTTCTTCTATCTTTTTTTTTTTTAAATTAAAAAAACATCTTGTTTATTTATGTGTTTCAAACTAGCAGTCTAGTACTGTAATTTTACATTTTTAAATGTATTTGTACATATTTTTTTATGACATACCAATATGCAAATATCCTAGAAACTATAATAAAATTGTTACATTACATATTTTAAATAAAAAATAATATTTAAATAGATAAAATTTTCTTATTATCTATATTCAGTGTGAACCGGAATTAGTAAACTCCAATATAATTTTAAAGTTT
Organism: Jatropha podagrica; assembly: GCA_947857235.1. Lineage (NCBI taxonomy): Eukaryota > Viridiplantae > Streptophyta > Magnoliopsida > Malpighiales > Euphorbiaceae > Jatropha > Jatropha podagrica. The sequence continues at coordinate 50,573 of CANUEP010004411.1, forward strand.
TATATATTTTAAAATTTGATTTTTTTTATTTATTAAAAAATTTATAACCTCAAAATAATACTGTGAGCTATACAATTAGGATAATTCCTCTTTTAACTCATCAAAATTATAAAAGTTCTTGTAATGAAAAAAAAAATAAACTCAAAAATTTTCAATATTGGTAAAAAAAAAAAGGCCAATTAAACCACATTTAATTAATATTTAAAAAAAGGCCAAAAATTTAGAGACATCAATCTTTGATTTAACATAATAATGCATATATTTTTTTTGTATCACGTTTATAAAATGTTAATGACAGGTTAATTTCATTTATCAACAACCAAGCAGGGGATAAATGTATATTCAAGAAAATTTGAAGGGGGGGATCATCAAGTCGACTATGATAGTGAAAGAGACACGTTGGCTTTTGGACGGTAACGGTAAAAAGCCCAGAACAGACAGATACGTGGTTTTAGCATTAAAAAAAAGAAAAACGAGTGGACCCACAAACGGCACTCTCAACTGCTATGGCGGTTAGAAGTTTCTTTTCTGAACTGAAAGTACTAGGAATATGACGTGCCACTCAGAGTCCTTAAAAAAACATTTTTTTTTATTACATAGGAATTGCAAATATTCGAACCACGTTTTATCCATTGCAAAATAATGTTTATTTTTATACGGTATATAAATTTTCATTTTTATTGGTATAATTTTGAGAGGGAAAATAAAAAATATTGAATTTAAAAATATTAATAATATAATTCGTAGTTTTAATTATAATCTTTGATTATAAATATGTTTACGTTCAAGTTAGGAACTATATTCATATAAAGCTTTCACAACAGTTGCAATTGCATATTTTGAATTTAATCTTTGTTTATTTTTTTAAAATAATTTGCAAAAGAAATATTTTTTATAATTTTTTGTATTTTGTATTTTGTGTCAATCACCGTCTGTTATTGACCATTTTTATAATTTACTATTTTTTGCATATCATTTTTAACAATAAAAATTTTAAAATATAAAATTTATATTATTATAAATATTTTTTATGGTCTTATGAGATAAAAATTTTAATATTTTTTAATTAATTTTTAATATTACAACCAAACAAAGGAAAAAAAAGTCATGCGAAAGAAAATATTTTTTGAAAGTAAATTATTTTTCTGAAACAAATGGAGCCTAAGTTTCATATTCAAATATAATTTTTAATTATTTATTTAAATAAATTTTTTATTATCATAATATATATTTATATATTGTTTCTATAAGATTAATTTTATTAGAGAATTTGAATATTATTTTTATTAATTTTGTTCAAATTTCTTAATCCAAATGTGTAATATTAAATTTTAAACTTTTAATTTCAAATAATAGATTAATAATCTAAAAGAAAATCATGTTTTTTTATTTGTGGTTGTGAAATTGTGAGGGGTCCGTTATTATAATCTAATAAAATAAAATAAAATTAGGTCCACTTCCATGAAAGTGGGCCCTCCGATAGCTTTTTGGTCTCAACAAGAAACAAATGTGAACAATTTTGTTTGACTACCATATCATTTGACCTTATTAATTATAATAAGAATTGGATAAGTCTTAAATTTGAAATATTTTAGTATGTTTTTTAATTTTCATAACAGAAAAATCTTTATATCAAATTTGACTTAGTCATGATTATTTAAAAATTTAATATTTTCTTTTGGTGGTGCTTTAGTTAACACAAGTACCTTTCATCATCATGATTAAAAATTATTTTTTTTATTTATCTTCATTTCTTAGGTATTAAAAACATATTCATCTGAAAATTAATATTTGGATAGATGTAAAATAAGGACGGAAGTAAAATAAAAAGGAAAAATTTTTTGGTATTTGCAAAATACATTGTTTGGGAAGGGGGTAAAATAAAGAGCAGTGTAAAATAAATTTATTTTATCTCTACCCCTTTATTTTACTTCCCCTCTTCCCAAATAAAGCATAAGAGTTAATTGTAAAAGATCAAAAACCTTAATTTGACAAAATACGTATATTAAAAATTATTTTGTCATTCTTTACTCTTGATTTATTAAAATTTTAATAAAAAATATTTATTTAATGAACAATCGTTATTATTAAAAAAATAATTATTTACATATTTAAATTTAAAAATCTTATAAACATTATGTGACATCTAAAAAATCAATAACCGACAAATAAAGTGGGATAGAAAGAGTATAATTATCTTGCATTTTAAATTAAAAATTTTGACTTATTATTTGAAGTGAATTGTAATTGATAAAAATATTATCAAATAAGGTTAAGTGCTACTAAATTTAATTTTAAGTACGAATTTTATTATTAAACACTATCTAATGTGCTAAGTTGGTTTTGTCACTTGTGCAGTAAAGTAAAACGATATTCTCATGTTATTCTTTATTCATGTTTTCCATTATAATTTAAGTAATTTATGAATTCATTTTTATTTTCAAAAATAAAAAAAAAAGAAAAAATTCATAATTGAATTGTATCTTTTTCATTTTAATTTTTGAAATGTCCAAAGACAATTGCCAAGAAATAACAATACTAATATTATATAAGTAAATTGGTTAATTTTGGCGAAGCTCGTACGTCAATTAGTGGCATTTCTAGAGTAAAAGGACGGTGATGGTGAGAGATGAATCCTCGTTACTGACACGGCGAGGAGGTAAAACGACAGCTGGTATCGGACACCTTACACGTGTGAACTGTTCTGACTAATGTAACAAGAAAAGAGACAAAAACTTGAAAAACGGAACCCATTTGTAGAATCAACAGAGGTCAGACCCATCCCATGGTCTTTCGTTGAAAGCAGGTATTCCGTACTTTACTGTACTTATCACATCAAAAGTATATAATATTTAGGTTATTTAGCTTTTGTTGGACGATAGCTTTAACGCGGCGTTTTGCATTATTCCGCATGTAATATTTATATCACTATAAAATCATGTTTAAGAAGGCGCATTATTATTCGTTAAAAATATCCATTAAAATAATTTTTTATAATTTATTTTTGTAAAGACAATATAAAATTTTAATATTTTTAGTTATAACTATTACATGATAAAAATAAGTGCATATCCAATATTTGATAAAAATTTTAAAATTTTTTTACATTAGATTCTTTTACGAAATAGAATAGGTACAAAATTGAAAATAAATAACCAATTGATTTAAGATCTCGCCATATATAAAAGTAATTAAATTCAAAATTTTTTTGTGATAGTATACCAAAATAAAAAAATCAAAAATTACATTAGTACCTCAACCATTATTAATAATAAAATGAGAAGCAATAGCAAAAAAAAGTCTTGATAATAGAGAGTATTTAATGAATTATTGATAATAAAAGCAAATAAATCATTGATAGATTTTAATGTAAAATAATTAAATTCTTTTGCAATAAAATTATAAATATAATATATTAATATTGGATTCCATCAAAACTTCTACAATAGGATTTTCATTCTCAATCAAGTTTGGATAGAATTTTTCTGTTACTTCTGCTATATATTTGATTTAATATTAATAATATATATATATATATATATATATATATATATATATATATAGTTTAATTAATTTATTATTATTAGGAATCTTAAATATATTTAATAAGCTTATTACATTTTGTTTTACTTTAAATATTATTAGTGTTAGAACTCACGGAGTAATATTAAAGATAAAATAATATTTTATAATATCATTTCAAAATAATAAAATGATTATAAAATGCATGGTATCTCATTGAGATTTATTAAAAAAAGTTGCAATGTTAAGATTTATCTTCTTAAGCATTCTACGAAGCCTTTTACCAGAATATGCAATAGCAAAACCCGTAAATGGTATGATCCAATGATGTCAAAATGGATTGACGTGTTAGATTCGATATGGATTCACCTAACACGTGACATGATTATGGTCAATTCATGAACTCGATCAATTTAATAATTATATTAAATTTATCAGCATGAATACGATACAAAAATTAGATAGGTGACATAACACGTTAAACCCACCTAATAATATACAGAGGTTAAGTGGATTGTGTTAAAACGCATACAATCCGGATAACCTGCTTAATATCATAAACATATTAAATGGATCGTGTTGATTTGTATACGACCTATTTAACATGCTTATAATATTTTTAAATTTTAACTTATTTAACACTAATCATATTTAAAAATAATATTTCATATATAAAATGTATAAATTATTCAAAATTTATAACTAAAATAAAAAAGTAATACAACAATAAAATTTAAATAGGTTTTAGTTGATGGATTTATATCTAACATTAAAATTATTTTTTTACCCTTAAATAAATGGGTCACTTGTCTAATCTGTGTATCAATCTGCGTTATAACATGTTTATATTCATGTCATATATGGTAACTCATTTATGACACGAATCCATTTAACCTCAACTCTATTCAATTTATTTCACGTGTTAAAGCGAATCGTGTTCGTATATCGTGACTAATTTTAATTTCCCTAATATAACTTGCATAAAAGAATTCATACAAACTATTAATGTATTTTTCAACGGTGATAATAATTTTGAGAATTTAATTAATTATATTAAAATGAGAATTATGTTTTTTTATTTTATGTTTATGATTTATTATAAATGATTTATTATTTATTTGAAATATATGAATGTGTGGATGCCCTACCTTCTTTAAAAATTGTTGTATTTCGTACGTTTCCTGTATCTGGTGTCGTGTCTTTACAACCTAACTCATGATATATAAGACTACTCAATACACAAAGCTAATCAACCAAGGTTGTTTTTTTATTACCAATAAAATGAAGTGTTTTTTAAATTTATTTTAGTGTTGTTGAAATAAGAAATTAATTTTTTTATTTTATATTTATAATTTATTATAAATAATTGTTTATTTATTTAAAATATAATATACTTATTTAGTGTAGTGTGTTCTAAGCGTGTGGATATATATATTTTTAAATTATCGTATTCTGTATAATTCTAATTTATATTTTTTAATTATTTATATGTTATTTATTCATAGCTTGTGGATTACTTATTAATTATTTTATAAAAAAACTAAATTTATATTAATATATTTAATGCAAGAAATAGCCTTTTTTTACAAATATTATCTTGATAAAGAGATTATTTAAAACTATAAAACTAACTTATTTTCTTACAATTCTTATAATCGTGCTCAATTACTTTAAAATTCTAACATTAGTCATTCTATAATATGTCATGTGGCAAATGGTCCTACTTACAATTGGCTTGCAAACTACCCTGCTTATATGTATGTATATATATAGATTTATTCCTTTAACATTTTTACTGAAGCTCTTTAAAATAAGAAAAAATAATTAATTCGCCCGTTGGCCAAATTAAATAAGTCATTTCTATAATTTGACAATATAAATTAGTGGTCCTTGAAATTTAACTCCGTTAAACTACTTGGCCCTTCTATTCATTTCCTTCAGATTTTCCATTAAAATCTTTGAAAAAAACTAAAATGCCCTGAGACACAAGAATGAAAAATAATTAATTCGTCTACGAGGTTCGATCAAATTAAGTAAGTCATTCTTGCAGTTAACAATATTAATTAACGATTCCTGAGGTTTACCTTTGTTGAATTATTTGATCATTTTGTTTATTTTCTCTTGATTTTCTGTCAAAACCTTAAAAAAAAACTAGAATATCATTACACTTTACAAGAAAAAAAATTAAAATGATTATTTCGTGCCTAAAGAAATTATTGTGAAGTTCATGATATATGTTTCTATAAACTGCTCAGTATTTCAATCAAAAATATTTTTTCGTTAATAGTAATACAATAATGAATATAAGTTACTAAATGGTAAAAATATATTAAATATTCAGTAAAAATAATATATTTTTTAAAAATTAAATAATGTAATATGACCAAATTTCAAAAGCTTCACAATAGTTTTTCAAAATATTATTTTTATTTCATAATACTTGTCACATTTAAGAAAATAGATTATTCCAAAATGCTTATCACATTTCTGATTTTAATGAGTAATAAATATTTTTTTCTATATTTTCTCTGTGTATAATTAATAATTATTATTTCAATTTAATAATTTTTATTAAAAAATTAATATTAAATGAAGGATAATATAATCAATGTACTAAATAATTTATTGTGATTTGATAAATTTAATAATTTTTTGAATGTGACAAGTAATATAAAATAGAGATAATAATAAGAAGAAAATAGTAATTTTCAGTTAAAATTTTTTTTGTTCATTTCTAATATTTTTTATTCAATTATCGTAGTACTCTGTGCAATTATGAAATAGCCAAAGAAATAGTGTTTGAATTTAAAATTCTAAAACAGCGAAGTCCATGTGATGATATTCATTAATTGTAAAAATTCCGCAGTGGTTAAATATAAATGCATCCCTAAATTTTTCCCATGGCGTCTATTTTGCCCTGTCATTATCAATTTCGTTCTATTTAAACACTTCAAAATCTCGTGTGAAAATCACTCTTCTAAAAAGTGTAAAGCAAAAAAAAAAAAAAAGGCTTAGATGACTTTTCACATCCTTTTCTTCTTTAATATTCCCATCATAGTCTCTTTTAATAGTCTATGCAACTAAATTCCTTCATTTTTTCTATATTCCCTTCATCAAAACTTTCAAATTAATTACCGGTTAAGAATACGTTTCAAATAAATAAATTTTATAAAATTTATTTGAAAATTTAAAATTTTATATTTACGAAGAAAAAAATATGAATTTAAATTTTATAAATTGAATTTTATGAAATTGAGTTAGTTTATATAATGCTCTGAAATTTTTTATTTTAAAATAATTTTTATTTAAATTTAATCGTTAAATTATTAGCCAATAATATTACGCCACGTGATATTATCAGAACTGAAAATCATTTTGGCTTGCTCTAAAATTAATCGAATAACCGTTAATTGAATAAAAATCGAATCAATTTTTTTATTAGACTAAATTAATTAAAATTAGATCCGAATTAAATATTTTTAAAAATATTGTGCGTTACTATTTTTTTCTCCCCGATAAACTATCTACCGACGGTTTATTTTTATTAATAATTTTACTTTTTTTTCTTTCTTTTCTCTCTTTTCTTTTTATTTTCCTCTTCTTCTTCTCTCCATCGACACCTCTCTTTCACTCAACTCTCTCTCACTCTCACAGCCCACTCACTGCCACTCTCTCACTGCGCCGACCACCGCGCCACAGCCACCTCCAGCCCCGCTTCCCCTTCTCTTTCCCTGTCTCCGCCTTCTATCCACTGCACTGGCCACCGAAACTTCAGCAGGCCACCGCGCGCAGCACCAAGCTCCAGCAGCTCCTCCTCCGCGCGCCGCCGTCTCCACTGCGCACGGCGTCTCTCTCTCCTTCTCTCTTCGATTTCTGGTTCCAGCAAGCTCAGCCCAGCCTTTCCTTTGTGTGAACCAGACCTAGCTGCTGCCCTTCCTGCCGCCATCAGCAGCCTTCTGTTCAGCCGTCCTAGCACGTCGACGACGTCACATCACCCACTCCTCCACACTGCCGCTGTCCCAGCCACCACCCATTTCAATCTGTGAATTATTGAGACTGTGAAATTAATTGGTATTAACTTTAATTATTCTCAGATTTATTTAGTTAAAATTTGATAATTAATAAGTTAGCTAAATTTTAATATTTATGGTTAATTGTTAGAATTTTGATTATTTGATTTTATTATATTGTTAGGCAATTGATTAGTTAATTTTTAGTATTTTAGTTTGAATTTTAGTATTTTGAATGAGTAATTAGTTAAATAGTGTATTTGTGAAAATCAATTTATTTGATTTTGTGGTATATTGATAGAATTATGGTAGTTAAATAGAATTATGATTTAGGTTGATACGATTATTTCGAGCGTTAAATAGAATTTTGGTGAAATAAGTGTATTTATATGATTATTGAGTTTAAGTGAATTCGGGTTGAAAATAAATATTTGGTAAAATTGAGACAAATTATATTTGAAGATTTTAATTAGTTAGAATTATTATTAACAGATAATTAGTGGATTTGAATATTTATATATGGGTATATTCTGCAGAAAAGAAATTATTGGTTAAAAGATTAAAATAAATGAAACTTATTTAAATGTGATAATTTTGGAGTTAGACTGATTATTGAAGTTGAATAAATGAAAAATAGATTATAGGGAATATTTTGATGATAGTTAATATAAGAACGAACATTTAATAGAATTGATTAATATATATGTGGTGAGTTAAATAAATAATATTATCGAGAAATTATTATTATTGTTGGTGTTAAATTATAATTTGAAGTATAAATATATTTTACGGTGAAATAAATGAAATTGATATCTAGATTAAATACAAAATAAGTGAAAAAATTAATTACTGGTAAATAGTAAGGTTATATAGTGAATTAATAGAAATATATAATTGAGGATTTTTGAATTAAAGGGTTATTATAGTTATAGAGTTTATTATAATTATTATTTGAATAATTGTTTAGTATACAAGATGGTTATCTTAGAAAGTTGGATTATATTAAAATAAGTGGACAGTTATATTTTTGTAGAAATAATATTAAAAATTTAGTCAAAAAAATAAAATAAACAGATAAATTTATTAAATTAATTAATTAATTTCTTAATTAAAGGAATCATTTATCTGATTGTATTTTCCCTACTATATGTGTCTTTTAAATAGGCCAAGTTCCTCTACTGTTTCTCCAAATTAAAATCCATGACAGACCTGAATTTATTCTGCGGTTACTGTGAGTAATAATAAATAGTGCACACCATCCTGCATTCATGCATTTCATATGTATACCATATACGTTTTATAATATTTAAAATAATCATGAATCATTTCCTATTTCTATTGTTTTATTGATATTCTTCATATTTCAAATATAATATTTCAGTTCTATAATCTCAGTTTTTGATATATAATATTTCGGTTCCATAAATTTATACACTTTCGCCCTTAATTACATTCATATGTTACATTTATTGTATTGAATATATTTGGTGAATAATTGCGATGTGAAATAATGTGCTTTTATATCTGGGTGAAAATTGAGACGACATGTGTCACTATGGGTCAGTGAGCCAGGTATGGAGGATTGACTCCCCGATATATATATATATATATATATATTATAATGAAAATTGACAGGGGGCCAATACGTGGATTTGTGACTTCACTGATCAATTTTCACATGTTGTGAATTTTTTAACGTGATTTGTTTAAAGATGCTGATGTTGTGTCATGCGCTCGTGAAAGTATATCCATTTTATATATTGTGAAAGCATGTTGCCTGAATGTGTAGGTTTGCATTATTTATTATTATTCATTGAGTTTAGTAAAACTCACCACCCTTCCATAAATATTTTTCAGGAAATAAAAATATCGTTGGTTTATAAAACTCTGCTTCCTTTTTCGCAGAGATTCAAATATGTTAGTATAAATTATCTATTAATATTTGTGATTTTTCGCACATTTTATTTAATTTCGCAATTAAAATATTTAATTAATATTTAGTTATATAAAAGAAATTATCATATGATTATAAAAAATTGTGGAATGTTTTTTTGAATATTTGGAGACTATATGATAGGAATAGTTTGATCATATTATGACAAATAAATATTTACATGAGAATGTATTTTTATTAAATGGATATGGGCCCGAGCTATGAACAGTATTTAATATTAAGGCTGAGTTAGAAATGTTAACTCTGATTAATTTATGAATAATGTCATAATATGAGCTTAATGTTCCCTTAGTCAAATGATAATAAAAATGGATTTTAATAGTTTAGGTTTACTACGGGTCTCGGGGATCTTAAGTTTACCTAGATCCTAGTGTCGGTCTAGCCCACGATTTTGGATCGTGACAGTTTAGTTCAAATCCTATTAAAATTATTGGAATTTACAAATGAATTTCACATATTAACCTATTAATATTTATATTGATTAAAATGCTCCTTCATCTCAAACATTATTGACTTGAAATTATGACTATGATTACATTCAATCCAAATGAATTTTAATTTTAAAGATATTTTAATCTATTAATAAAAATAAAATTTAAACATTTGCAAGGACTTCAATTTATAATTTAAATTATAATTAATTAATTATTATGGGATATGAGTGATTTATTTATATTAATATTTTGTTAAATTATTATGTCAAAGTGATTATAGAAAATAAGGACAAATGAATTTTCATTTAAAAATTATTTCAATTATAATTTTGTGGAATTCAAATGAATTTTTTATTTTAAATTGTAGCATACCAAACATAATAAATTCATTTGCAAATGAATTTCACAACGATGATTCATTTATTATAAATGGTACCTAAGATTTTAATTCAAATTAAATAAATGAATAAAAAATGCTAATTGATTTATTATTTATTCAATTAATGCGAAAATTGACATTAGGCCGAGAAGTTTCTCCAAATTTATAAATTCTCATTGAAAAAATAAATTGTAGAATCAAAAGTTATAGCACTATGCTTCAACTGCAGAATAATAAAAATATTTAAACATTTTCTGGAAAAAGAAAATCATAGGATAAAGAAAGAAGTTTTTTTCTAGAATACAAGGTTTTGTTTCATGCAAATTCTTCTGAAATTATTAAAAAAATCTTTATGCATTAATATTTTATAAATAACAAAATTAAAAAAAAAATCCATAAATCAAAGAAAATCTATACCCTGATTTAAAAATATAGTCACAAAGGATTCAAGCGATGGGGAGTAGAAAAGATTAAGAAAAATAGATTGATTAAAAACTACAAACTGCTACTAGAATTTAACTCTATTTTATCAATGGACTCGACTTGTATACTTATGGCCTTGTATGAGTCCTCCATCCTGATTTGGCGCCGCATGACTCTTTGACCATCTGTATTCAGCAAGGATAGCTAGAGAAAGGGGAACAAGAGAGAGAAAGAAAGAACTGTGGAGAAGATAAAAGAGAGAATGAAAGAAGAAGATGAGGGAAGAGAAAAAGAAAACGACATGGCTTCGTGCGCGCGTATACACTCTCTTGTATTTGTTTTGAAATTACTATGAGAGGCGTAAGGTTATCAGTTTTTATAATTATATAAAGATAATTGATCACTCTGCAAACTTTAAAATGCATTAGATTTTTTCTTAAAATTAGATCGTCGAAAAATATAAAAATTATTATTTCAAAACTTTCATTAATTACATATCAAATCAATATTTTTCATGTAAAAATTGAAACCCGAGAAATTTATTGTTTTTAACACAATAAAGTGTGAAATTACTAAAAAAAAAAGAAAATTCAAGATACCATAAGGTTTATTTTTAAAGTTCAGAGTGCTATAAAATTTTTTTTATTAAATTTCAAGGATTAAATTATGTATTCAGCTTCAAATTATTCTCATATTTAGAATTTAACATGAATTTCATACATGTGTATAAGGTTTACACGGGAATAGGTGGTAATCAAGATGATATTCATACCTTGAGTAAATAGGGATAAAACTATGAGTTATTGGTTAAGAGTGGATGTAGTTAGACCTGACCATATTATAGTTTTTTAAGAACTAGAACCGTTGGTTCGAAGATGGGAATCGAAATTGAAACAGGTGCGAACTCGAACTGATCCAAATTGTAACCAGAATCGATGGCCTAAGGTTTGATTTTGCTTCCACATTTTTTGAACCGTGAATTGAGGGTTCCAAGAATCAATTGAAATTATCCTGAATTGATAGTTTTAAGAGTATTATATATCATTAAATTGATGATGATTGGAAAATTGAAAGAAAAATTAATGCATTTTGTCATTTCAATGATAAACACACTGCAGATAATATTTATAGAATAATTGTTTCTATTTTGGATGAATATAAATAGATTGAAATTTTCTTTTCAATTTTATTTGATGAGAGAGTTTGTGGCATGAAGGAGAAGAGAAAAATAAAAAAAAATAAAAAAAAACAACAATCAAAAGAAAGAAAGAAAAGAAGAAAAGGAAGGCAATAATGAAATAAAAACAAACCGCCCAAAGAAAAAAACAAAAGAGACGGGAAAAAAATAATGTTTCACATAAATTGAGTCAGTTTAATTTAATAATTTGATCCGATTTTTAATTGATTTAATAATTTTTTAATTAATTTTTAGATAAATCATAATGATTTTCAGTTCAAATAAATATTATATGTCATAATATTATTAGTCAATAATTTATGATTAAATTTAAATGAAAATATTTTAAAATAAAAATTTTGAGATATTTTAATATAAAAATTTTAAATTTTATATTATTGGTTGATTAACAATATCATTAATGATAATTTAATTACATCTTATATAGGGAACATTGGATTTCTAAAAAAGCTAATATTAAGTATATGAATCATAAAAATAGTATTGAGAACTTTAATTTTATTTATTGAAAAATAAATATAGTTTAATTTTGATTTATTATGTTAATTTTCTATTTGAATCTAAATTCTATTAGAAAGTTTAATTTTATTTATTGAAAAATAAATATAATTTAATTTTGGTTTATTATATTAATTTTCTATTTGGATCTAAATTCTATTAGAAAATTTAATTTAATTCTAAATAAGAAATTGTGCAATACCTAAAAATTAAAATTAAATTAAAAATTATAATTATAATTGTTGACATGATTAAAAATACATGTAAACTTCATTATATATAATTCAAAATTGTTAATTTTATTTTATGATAGAATAATGCAACATAATACTATTACAATATCAATTTTTTATTATACAGAAAATTATAAAATTTTTTAATATCATATTTAGTCACATTCTAATAATGACATTATTTTTGTTATATTAATATTATAATATAATTCGATTATAATTAAAAATTTGTAAAAATTTGTCCTATCATACCTATGTTTAGTTTATTATTTTTTACGGTTAAAAATTTATTGCTTTTGACTATCAAGAATTATTACATCAAGTTTTTGTTAATTTAAAATTATTGAGTTTACAATAATATATTTTTCTTGCAATAAGTATAATTTTATTGTATAAATTAATATCATAATCTCTACATTTAGTACTACATGTATTATTAATTATGTATTGATTTTATGTTTTAACTTTCTCTGTTTGCAAATTAATAGAATAATTTTTATTTATATTTTTTATAAGAAGTTATTATCTTGAATCAAATATGTTATTTTAAACTAAAATGATATACAGTCAAAGAAAAATTATTCAAAATATTAAATATTATTATCTGCATAAAATAAAAACTAATGCATTGGTTATATTGGAATAAAATTGCACTGTAGCTCTGGTCTACTAAATTAATAAGTATAAATTATATCTATATATATGTTATTAATTGGTTTCATTAAGAAACATAAATTAGTAATTATATTTTATCCCTTACTTAAAATTAAAATACTAAATGATAGACTTTTTTTTTTACTTTAAATTTAAATTTTAAATTTAATTCAAATTATTTTATCAATTTTAAATATTATTATATTTTAAATATATTATAAATAAAAAATTAAAAAAAAAATAACAATTAGGATTATAGTATACAACCGCACACTCAAAAAAGCTGGTACACCTTAAAGAATATAAATGGTGTAAGGATGCATAAACTATAAACTTTAGATTAAGAGATCTAAAGTTTTGGCATACATTTTGAATTTACAATTACGTAATTTTTGGAACAAATGAATTATGATTGTATAATTCATTTATAAATGAATTCAAAGTGAAATTTAGTTACAAATAAATTTGTTATGTTACAATTTAAAATAAGGAATTCAATTGAATTCCACGTAACTATGTTTGGAACAATTTTTAGATGAAAATTCATTTGTCTTTATTTTCTAAAATAACCTTAACATAATAATTTAATAAAAATACTAATATAAATAAATCACTCATATTCCACTATAATTAATTAATTAAAATTTCAAATTTCAAATTCCATGTCTTTGCAAATGTTTAAATTTTATTTCTATTAATAGATTAAAATATATTCAAAATTAAAAATTCATTTGGATTAGTTATATATAATAGCAACTTTATACTCTTTAAAAAATATTGGAAAAAAATAAATGGAGATAGTTTAGTCAATAACATTTAAGGTAAATGGATAGTTTAGTCAATATAAATGTTAGTTGGTTAATATGTGAAATTCATTTGCAAATTCTGACAATTTTAATAGGATTTGAACTAAACTAATCTAATTCTATGAAATTTAATTCATAGAATTTAAATTTATATTTTTTTCATTTCAAACATAAAATTTCGAAAAAAATGATGCATTTCCACAGGCATTTTACAATGAGAAGTTCAACCTCTGATTTATGGCGCGGTAGCTGATAAGATGAGATTTTCTCTCTTTTATTCCACTGATTATCTTTCGGCAACCTTTTCTCTTTTAACGCTTTGCCCTAGCTCAATTTCCTTTTTTTTTTTAAAAAAAAAATTAAAACAAGATCTTTTTCTTCATTGGCAAACTCTTTTACCCAGCAACTTGGGAAAGAGACTATAATAACGGCTGTGATTGATCCGAGAAAGCAACCTGGCCTTTGGCCAAGCATTGAGAGTGGAAGATTGAATTCTTACACATTAAGGGCAATTATCTTATTGCTAGCCTATTAGTGCTTTAAAAGCTGAAAGAAAGACCTCTGAAAGAGGATAGAGCTCTAATTTATACTCAAGAATTTCATAAAATTTTGTGAAATTTATTTATTTCAAATGAACTTTTAATGTACCTTTGCATTACATTATCCTCTCAAAATCAATGATTATTATTATTTAATTAGGGTAAAGTGTTATTTTATCATTGAAATTGGACGGCTCAATTTTTTAAAATATATTGACATGTCCTCATATACTTTACCCTGTTAAATTAAATCAATTTAGTCATTACGACATATCCTTCATTAATATATATACTCAATAATTAAGGAGCATCATTTTTTAAACATTTTAAATAATTAAAAAATTTACCATTAATATGTTTTTAATTTCACACTTAATTTTCTTGAAAAAAAATAAAATTTAACATTTTCGGCATAATTAAATTTCTTTTGTTTCTGGTTCAACTGAAAAATAATTCTTTAGATAAACTTAAAAAATAAAATTTATTATTAATTTTTATATTCTTACATGAGATATCCAGACTTGTGTCCATTTAACGGTCTACAAATATGACTAATCCCGCTCATTCTCGGAGGTAAAGGAGTTGGCCTATAAAGAGTTTGCGCTGCAAAAGATTGAACTCATGACCTAAGTTATACTGATAAATCTCATAAGTGCTTTTTGTTATTATTGAGCTATCCTATTCAGGTTAAAATATAAAATTTATTTGATATCTTTCAAACTGATCAAAATAATTTTAAAAGCATAAAAATGATGTTATTCTAATATTTTCTAATTAAAACAATTTATTTGATATCTGAACCAAGAATCCAAGGTAAGTAAAAGACTGGCCACCTAGCAAGAAAATGATAAAGCAAGGCGTTTGAAGCATGATAAAAATTATACAATAAAAGCGTAATTCCACACAAGATAGCCAACCAATAGCACACAAACTAAACAAATATTCCCAAGCGGCTCCTATAAATTGTCATTTCTCTCTTCAGCATTTTTTTTTTTAATTTTAAATACTATATTTATATTTTTATCTAGTATTCTATGTTGCGCGGACATGAACATGAAGAAACGTGAAAAATGATATTTAAAATATAACTTTATATGAAAAAATGATATTTTATACAGAAAAACGGATATGTAAAAATGTCTCTGAAATGCAAAAATGCTCATAGTTAAAAATTTCTACCGATCATAGCTATTAGTTATCTATTAAAGTGACTTTCACAATTAATCTGGGAGGCGTGATGAGATCGTATGGATCTCTCCTTTAACCAAATATCTTGAATTCAAACCCTAAATATGTAATCTCTTTAAACACCTGGGAGAAAACATCTTTCTTTTGTTTATGGGCTGGTCCAAGCAAATCTGGATTAGTTGGCCAATGAGCTTTAGATATATAATGATTAAAATAAAATTCTATATTTTATTTTTACACAGATTATTAGAGTTAAAGGATAATTTTATTAATTATAATGCCAAAAAAAAAGTAGATCATATTTTGGAACAAATCAAAAATGAAATTGGAACTATATTTTTAAGACCAAAGGAATGTTATATTAAAATAATAAGTAAGAATTAATGAGAATTATTTGAAAATAAAATAGAATTTACAGTAGAGAATTTAAGAACAAACTATAATGCAAAAAAAGAAAAATTGACTATATTTTAAAATAAATAAAAACAAAAGATGAAATATTTTTTTGAGATGAAAGAATATTAGCTTGACTTTATATGTAAACATTCTATATAGAATCGCGGTTTTACAGAAGTCAAAACATGAGTTAGAACTTGGAAAAACCTTCCCCTTAAATGCAAAAAATTCTCTCATATGGCATTTGAAGTTTGGGCACTTGACGGAGCATTTTAGCTAGATTTGAATTACTCAGTACTCCTAAAATGGATGGTTCATTTTCTAACAGTACAAAGCATATAAGCAAAATGTAGATAATGTAATTCCTACCCTGCAACGTAGGAAGCATATAAGCTCAGGCCACACATTGTCGACAATATGGATAACTTTCATTGGAAATAACTTACAATCACCCCAGACTTTTCTTTCCCACACAGTATAATCTCTTCCAGAAGCTGCAATTTGGAACGTTGGGGGGATAAGGTTCCCCTTATCATCATTTGGTCCAACCTTAGCAATGATCTTCTCATCTATGGCAGCCATATAGCGATCAGCATCACTGGCTAGAGTCGCAGAACGCTGTTTGGTCTGATTTGATTCCTGGTTCTGACTTCAATAAGTTTCAAAATCTCCTCTTTCAGACCCAAGTCAAAGAAGTGATCATAGAACTGTTGCAAGAAAAAAATAGGGAAAAGATTACTGCATGGAACAATTGCCAACTCCTCTCGTTTAAACATCAATGTAATGGCAAATGCAAGGAGCAAGAACAGAGGAAAAATCTTACTAGTTTCTTGGTAAGGCCCTATTTGGTATGTAAATGAATTCGATAAAATATAGTGAAGATCATTTGAAATTTTATGTTTTCATGTTTGATATTAATGGACTTTTGCCTAACTACAATAAATTCAATTTTTATGCAATTCCATAAATCTCAAGTAGACTGCGTTGTATTCTCAATGAATCCTTGAGATCATTTATAATGAGATTTTGAAAGAAAAGCAAGAGTAAACCAGCAGTTGAGAAATTACTATTGATGGTATCCCCGGATGGGTGAGAATATAAACATATCCCAGCATGATTTTATCCAGTGGGAATGGCCAATGATTTTGTGTGGAACCTGTATCATGATTGTCGATAAAAGTGACAGCGGTACCCGTCAACAACCCAATCACCCCAGGAGCTCCTCCACTAGAGTCATTCAGTCGCCACAGCTCACCTTGAACTGCTGTTTGTAATATTCCTTTAGTTGTAAAAATCAAATGCCATGACATCCCTTCCGGCACCTTGGATCCATCCCACAATGTCACTCCGATAAGCATCCTGCACACCTATGGTTTATAACTATATCTGCTATGCATTGGATCCCACTGTCATGGAAGGCCCTTATTAAAGTTTTAAGTTCATCTTGGTTTGCATACTGTGATGCATTGAGATCATAGAACCTTCCAGGCAGACAACCTTCAGCAAAAATGAGAGAAATACTTCAATTTTTTCAAAACAACCTATTGCAAACCATCCAGCATAGCATTGCCAGGAAAGCCAACTGCCAAAAAATTTGGCTTTTATTCATACAAATGGTTCATTCAACTTTCTGGGCTTCCAGTTCAGAAAATGTCAAGCTATATCTACCCTGATTTCATAAAGAACGGAAAGTAACTTTCAAGTGAGACAATTTGGAGAGAAAATTTTGTTGCAAGGCTGAAGTTCAGTGGGCTGTTTATATGTAGAAAAACTATAGTAGTTTTTTAAAAAAGTTTTCTCACAAAATTGAAAAATAGAGTTACATTTTCAAGTCTGTCAAATGTCCATTTAGAGAACTAGAAACAGTTTTCTATATTTCCAAAATTTAACTAAGATTTGGAAAACTTTTCATTTGTATCAAAAATGACTTTTTCACAATTAAAATCACAATATCTATAACTTTCTCTTTTTTTTTTTAAAAATATTTTAATTGAGAAATAATAAAAATGCTTAAATAAATAAATTGAATATTTTCATGTTTTTTAAATTTTATATTATGCTTAATATGTAATTAATTTTTTTATCACCTAAAAATATATTTACAACTATATATTTATTTTTAAAAAAAAAATTAAAAATTGATAAAAATTGATATTATTGTTGTAAATAAATAAATAAATACATAAAAAAACTTAAAATAAAAAGTTTCTTAATTTATTTTATAATATTTTATTTCTTTGGATAATGTTTTTAAACTTTTTGAATTGAAATATGATTTTTTATTATTTACAAGTGAACATCTTTTCTATTTTTTGTTTTCTATTTTTCATTTTTTAAGAAAACTATTTCATATAAGTAAACACACCCTTAACTTCTCTACTGCTCAAAATATATTACAAGGGCATCAAAATAACAGTAGAACATGTTTATGACAGAGAACAAAATAATCTAAACAGCAGCATAAGCATATATTTATTGATATGTGTGCATATAGATTGAAAATTAGACTTGAACATGTATACACGATAATTTTGACCAAGGCTTACCTTCAGCTGAAACAGAATGAGAAGGCGGAGGGAGCCAAACATGCATAATGCCAGAACTAGCCAATAGCCAATTCAGGAACAGAATTACTTAAAAAGTCGTACAATCCGCCTTCTGTTTTCCATGATTCCCAATTGAATCCCCAATAATCAAAGCCAATGAATTTACCTATTATATACAAGGTATTAAGAAGGGAGAGGAAAAGATGCTTGCAAGAGCAATACTTTTCGACCTGAAACAAAACCTGCGATGATGTCAAGTTGGTCAAGACGGAAAGGGCCAGCAGAAAAAAGGAAAGTGATGCATATGTCATACCAATCATTTCCTCTAGTTAGGATTTGAATTTCTTGAGTTTTAATTAAGCATAATCAAGGAACTCATTCTTATAAATATCATAGTTGTGTTGACCCAAAGTCTTACATTACATCATTATTTGTTCATGATATCATTCTAAAAACATGCAGTTGTGAAAACCTGACTTTGCAATATTCCTTTGATCCTTTCATACTGTTGACTTTTACTTTTCTTCGTTCTGATTGCCAGGCTTCCCTTCATATGCTTGACTTCACCTTTTCTCTGTTCTGACAAATCTTTACAAGCATTAATCCAGAAAACTTTACAAGCACTGAAACTTTGCCATAAGTTTCCCATCTTTCCCTAGCTCCACGGTGACTCACGTTATAGCATCCTTGGTCTTCACAACATCACTGCAGAATCCTGCTTCAAACTTTTCATCAACAAAAAGGATATCAGAGCAACGAATGCTAATAGCAAGTCACAAAAACTCTTATCTTTTATGTTTTCACCAGGCAATCAAAATCTGGACTCCAGTCTCCGCATTCACAAACTTTACTGAAGAAGCCACAATGACAAGGCGGATAACACCACCATTTCAGCTGTCTTAAGGGTCTGTTTGATGCAATGGCTACAGTTAGCTGTTGACAGCTAATGATCTGCAGCTAAACATTAGATGCAAATGCTTAACCGCTAGAAATTTTAATTTTGCAACCTCTAACCATGTTTACCAAACACCCCAAATTTGTGGCTGGGAGATCAATCGCCAAATGCCAACCCCAAACCACTAATTCGAACTGGGCTTATGCTTACTAACACCACAAGATCAATACCAATCACCCTCTCTTTTCTCCAAGAAAAAGAAGAGACTAAAAAAAACATTAGAGGGCCAAAATCAGTTCTTCTCCTTACTTAGAAACATTTAATGAATGACAAGATATACAAGAAATAAAGAAAGAGTGGAATATACTAATATATTCAAAATTGAGAATATTAAATAGTAATTCATTCCCCTGATAAGTCAAAGTACATGCAATAATAACATCAGAAAAATTACAACAGAAAACAGAAAGACTACATGTTACCCAGTAATCATGGTTCCAATACCTTCCTCTGACAAGATCTCATGAAGCAAAGAATGTTCAACTCTCCCATCAATAATACTAGCAGTCCTCACTCCTTGAGCAAGTGACCGTACACAACAATTCACCTTAGGAATCATTCCACCACCAACTTTCTTTTCTTCAATTAATTTTTTCATTCCCTTTATATCAATCTCCTTTACCAAACTCTTTGGATCATCTTTATTCTCCAATATCCCCGCCACATCCGTCAACAAAATCAACTTCTCCGCTCCCAAAGCCGCTGCCAATTCCCCTGCCACCGTATCAGCATTGATATTGTATGATTGGCCTGACTCATCCGCCGCCACAGATGCAATCACGGGAATGTGGCTGTTATCGATAAGCGGCTGTAGGATAGTGGAATCAACTCGGGTGACTTCTCCGACGAAGCCCAATTGAGCGGAATTAGGGGTGGGTCGAGCCATAAGAAGGCGGCCGTCCATACCGGAGAGACCAACCGCGGTGGCCCCTGCTTTGTTAATTAGAGATACCAAATCCTTATTAACCTTACCAACTAAGACCATAGACACAATCTCCATGGTCTTAGCGTCAGTGACCCGAAGACCCTCGTGGAAGAGAGGTTCAATATTGAGAAGCTTGAGCCAGTGGTTAATCTCTGGCCCGCCCCCGTGGACAAGAACAGGACGGAGACCAACGCAAGAAAGGAGAACAAGGTCACTTACCACAGAAGCCTTAAGCTCAGGAACTTTCATCGCGGCACCACCATACTTCACGACGATGGTTTTTCCCCTGAATTTCTGAATATAAGGAAGGGATTCCGATAGAATGTCAACTCGGAAGCGATCGGGAGATTCCGGCGGGGAAGGAGAAGTGGCTGTTTTGTGGGTCGCCGGCGATGATAAAGAAGATGCTGCTTTGATAGTCAAAGAAGGGACGGTGTTGGGAACAGAACGAGGCAAAAGGAAACTGAGATTAGAAGTCTTCAGATTTTTGAGATTTAGAGATTGAAAGGAAGATGAAAGAGAGCTCGAAGACGATAGATTGAAGGGTCTGGATGCCGCCGCCATTTTCTTCACCCTCCGCTTGCTTACTATCAGAGCTGTGAGTGGATTTTATAAGATGGGTTGTGATCTAATCTGCAGAACAGCAGAAGTGGTGATGGAACATATTCTTTCGCGAAGGCTAGCGTACTGAATGGTTTTCTATTTTCTTTTTTTTTTTAGGGGAAACTGAATGCATTTCTTACAAATTATAAATAAAATCATATACATAAATCAATTATGCATAGTTTATCCTGTATAAAAATGTGAAAATAAAAATAAATAATGAGATTTTCAACGTGACCTTCAATAAAATTTAAAACATTTTAAAAAATATTAATTATCTATTTAAAAATTATATTTTAATGAGTGTTTGAATGAATGATTCAATAACCTTCTCTTTTATAGTTCGAGGAGCCTATCATCATGGATAAAGTAAGTACTTTCTGGAAGTATTTTATTTCTATTTGAGTTCAATTAGGCGCAAGTAGGATTTAATTCTAGAACATTAGCCTCTTATTAGATTTAATTAATAAAAAAAAATTATATTTTATTATTTGATTGAATGGAATTTTAAAAAATTATTTTTAATAAATTAATATTTAAAAAAGAAAAGTATTCTTTTTCATGATTGTAGAAAAAATGGTGGGTTTATTTAAAAAGGATATAATGTTTCTTTTGTGTAATTTTTTTATTACTTAACTAACTTATTTTTTTATTTTAAGTTTGAAATTTAGAACAATAGAGAAATAAAATATTTGAATAAATTTATTAAGTGACCAATATTAGATCTAGCATGTTTGCTGTATAATTTTTATTTATTGACTTGATTTTTTTTGTCCATCAAAATTAAATCTAATTAAATTATAGCATTTTCATAGTTTTTTTTAAATTAAAATGGTAACTTTTTAATATAATTTATTTTTTATTATAATTTAAGTTTTTAAAAGAATTTTATTTTTAATAAAAATTAATGTAACCACTATCATTTTAATTCAATAAGAGATTTATGTCGCCATTGCATTAAATAGATGACCTTCTGATTAAATATTTTTAATTTTCTTGATTTTTTTATTTTATATTTTAAATATATTTGACTTAAAAGAAAATAGTGTTTATGAAATTGATAAAAAATTAGAACTATACATTTGTACTTTCTATTATTTTTTGGATTTCAAGAGTTTGTCAAATATATTCAATTCAATTCTCTAATATATTGGGTAAATAATAATATTATCACTGTAGACAAAATGATTTATGTTATCATTTTAAATCATCTTTTCATTTCTTTTCTTTTAACCACCAGTAAAAAATAATTTATTATTATTTTTCATTATAATCACATATAATATTGATTTAAAATTGGGAGTAAGGGTTGAAAAATAGATGATAACTTAATTTTCTTTTTGAGCACCTATCAAATTTTAAGAATCTGCATTTATAAATTAGAAATTGAAGAATGAGATGTAAATATTGGATTGAACTTTATTTGAGACCACTTCATTATATAAAAATAAAATCAAATATATAAGAAATAATATTATAAGTAGCTTATATGGTAAAATCTAATACAAATTAAGCAATTATATTTATTTTAATTTAAACAAAAGCTTATCTTTTAATAGTATATAGATAAAAAAATATAAAATATAAAAAATAAAAATATAACAAGCATTATCAATGTGGAACGCACATCATAAAAAGAGTAGTTACTCATGGAAAAATTATATTATGATTTTCTAGCACGTGAAAATACAACTACACAGTCTTTTTATTTTTTAAAATAGACAGAAATTTCTCTATAATCACTTTTGTTAGACATCTATGTCTTTCTGTCTAATTTTTTCTTAAAAATCCATTAAATGGAGGTTAAAAAAAATTCAAAGGAGAGATAATAAAATTTAATATGATAATAGTCTTTGTTGACGTGGATAAGTTATTGACATATGAGATTTTTAATTCATGTGAAAGAGAGCAGTTGGTTTAGGGTTTTCGATTTCTCTAAAATTGACAAAGAAATAAGTTCCTCAGGTGCAATAAATAGTGGCTTGGATGGAAGGTTCTCGAACATACCGTGAAAGTATGAGAAAAGAGTTGGCATTTGCTTCTCAGAGACGAGTAAAAATAGAAAAAGGCTCTATTATTGTTGTCAAAGCAACACCTTCTTGGGTTGGTGCAAGACTGTCGATTCTAGAGATGTGACAAACTTCAGAGATGGTAGGGAAAATGCGATGGTGAGTGATTTTGAAGTCCGGTTTCAAAGTTCTCTGGTGTGAGAGATACTGGATACAAAAGATGTAGAAAATAAAAGGAATGTGAAAATGGAGGAGATGCTTATAGCTATTGGCAATTTGAATGTGGTAATAGCCTTTGCACACTGGATACTTTTGTGATCTTTATATTGGTTGTCATTCTCGATCGTAGAATGGTTGTTGTGCTTATTGTGGGGAGAATGACAGTTGTGAAATCTGTAATTTAATTGCTTTTTGTAGGTTAGTAATAGGTATGTCGGGAATCAGTTTTATAATGAATGGTAGTGTTAAATATTGTTACATGCAATATGGTGTTAGGAGCATAATAGCATAACAGAGCAAATTCAAGTCATTCTATGTTGACATATCATTGAATTACTCTAACATTTGTAGAATATCCATATGGCAAAAAGAAAAAGAAACGAAAAGCATAATTGAGTGTTATATCACAATTTCATATTTCGAAATGTGTAGAGTAATTCAACAGCAGTGTATTTTGCATTAGTATAGCAAAGAATAAAATAGTCGATTTCTATTCATCCTTGCAATTTTCTATGCCATGGATAGATCTCCCTGATAGAGTTCTACAGCATCTCTTGATTGGAGCTGAGATGCTTGAGTTTTATGAGCTGCTTATCTCTTTCTCCGTGTAGAAAACTTAGAGAGAAATTGTAGAGGAAAATATTCTTATTCACAATATCATACGTATAGGTACAGAGGTATTTATATACTTTCTAATCTAACAAAGTGATAAAGATAAATCTATTTAACCTTATCTCTAATCTAACAATGTGATAAAGATAAATCTATTTAACATTATCTCTAATCTAACAAAGTGATAAGGATAAATCTATTTAACATTATCTCAAACTCTAACAGTGATAAAGATAAATCTGTTACAATGATAATTATCATCTAAAAACAAATTAATTCTAATATTATAACATGTTAAAATTGTTCTGGCTAACAGTGTCATTTGATTTGGCATAGGAGAAATTCCTAGAGATGACACCAGTGCCAGATTATACTCCAAAAAATATGGACATATATTTGTTAATATATAATAATAAAAGATATTAAATAATAATAATAGGCTTCTAAGTAAACTCTAATTAATACATAATGCAAGATTTTCATAATTTTTATTCTAATAGAATTTATTTTAACTCTAATATATAATATTTTAAATTTACTCCAAGACAGAGACGAATTCTAAAATAGTCTCAAAATTCAATTTTGATAGTTAACAAATGGTGAGGTGATCAGATTGCACTTTTTAATTTTACCCATAATTTACCTGTCTCAAATATTTTATATTTTCCAATGCCTCAATGGAGCCCTGCTTTAATGTATCGTAGTCTAGCATAAAAAGGTCAGTCGGTCATTTCATTTATTCATTCAGTTTTATCACTATTGCTAGTTTGTTTGCTTTATGACCAATGAAATTGAAATCTTTAAGACTACGACTTGCTCCTATGCTAAGTTGGCTCACTTGGTTTTAGTCCAGTCATTTAATGAAGTCTTTATGGCAGAGACGAGGTTTGGACTTTGGAGTCATTCATGATTATATTTTTGATTATTTATCCACTTGAAGTATTCGGTGCTTGGAATGATTGGGATAATCTTTATGGATTTCTGAATTTTGAGAGATTAACAATTTTGTGTGTTCTTTAGTTATTGATTTTATGCCTCTAATTATGAATTATATATAAAAGATTTACCAAATAGGATTTCTAAATTATTAAAGCATGTTCTAAAATAAAAAAAGATAAATTTTCTTCCACGTTTATATTTTAGATATCTATTTACATATTTTTCGCTTATAAATCATGTTTTATTTATGACAACGGTTTTTCGCAAGTGTATGAAATCGCAATAAGTAATAAATAGTGGGTAGAGTATCGTCCCATGAAAACTGTATCCGAAGTACCAAAATTATATTAACCTAATATTATTTAAACGATAATGAAGAGAATAATTGTAAAAATAAAATAAAAGAAAGCAATAAAAAAAATTCAAGAAAGAATAATTGATGAAAAGAAATCAAGGTTTAAAAGCTACTAGGATTTTGATTTCACTTAATTCTATCCAATTTATTTTATTAGTTTGCTAATCAATTTTAATTGTTTAAGTAGGAAAAACAACCCTAGAATCATTAACAAACTCTCCCGATATATTGTTAGTTATTTTAATCTTGTCTAGTTACCTATTTTCTAATAGTATAATCAAACATGAATTAAATCATTAAGTTTTATAGTTTGTTTAAGAATTGATAATCTAAGATTGTTAACTTATGAAAACCCCCAATGAGTCAAACCATATAGTTTCCGCATCAAGTTATTATTCTCATATAACTTATTACATTTTTCTTATAAGAAACCCTTCTCCCAATAGTGATTAATAAAAAAAATCAATTAAGGGGAGAAACTCTATCTGGAAGCATTAAATTCAATAATAAATTATATTTTGAATAAAGAAAAGCAAATCTAATATAATAAATTAGAATAGAAATTAAGCTACATCAAATCTTTAGTATGAGAGTTTAGTTTGACATAGTAATTAAATAAAACTCAATTAAACTTGAAAATAATTTCATAATCAATATAAATATTGAAAGATAAAAAAGATTTAGAGTTTAGAGATAAAAACTAACGTAGACGGCTTCTTTGATTCTTTACACAATTTGAATGCTCAAAGTCTTAAAAGAAAGAAAAACTAAAAAAAAGTCAAACAAAGATCTAAGATCTAAAATTCGATTATAAGATTGTTGTGGTGATCTCTCTTTATATAGACATCGTAGGGTGTTTTCGAATCCGAGTAAAAAATTAGCTGGCCTAATTAGGAAGAAATATTATCTGAGTAGGAAACTGATTTTGAATTGGATTCTTTCCTAATTAGGTGTGACATCCCAGGTTTGGGGCACTACACCTTAGGCGAATCCCACATCGGCTACGCACAGGGTGATCAGACTGTACATAAGAGGGGTGGTATCTGAACTGGTTAGCGCGCTTTTGGGTGGCACACCAGGTTTGGGACACTCAAGGGACAAAGCCGTGAGGGGTACTCCACAAAGCGGACAATACTAACCAGGGCAGGGCCATGACAAATTTTGGTATCAGAGCCCTAGGTTTAGTTTCCCCGGGCTTGCATTCATAAGTCAGTATAGTGTACATGCCATGACTACCCTGATGAACTAAGCAGTTGTTGTTCTTCTCGATAGGATGTCACATTAGGAGTCTTCTTTCACCAAATTAGATTGAAGCAATGCTAAAGTGGGCTCTTTTATTATTCTCGTACAATCTCATGCGTAGGCCACGCTAATGCTTCAAATCTATATGGGCTAAATAGCTAAATTCAGCCCAGTTGAATTTTTGGCTTTCTTGGTAATACGACCGTGTTACATGGCCTAGCCGTGTACTTCATTGACTTGAACATGTTAAGCTTTAAACTTCAAATTTCAGCTCCAACCTTCTTTGATGCGATTTTTGACTATTTTACTGCTAAAAAAACCTTTCAAATTAAGCTTATTAAGAATCAATGAAACTTAATTAAAAATATAAATAAATCTAAATAAAAATTAATCAAAATAATAAAAAATATTAAAGTTTCTAATAAAGCTAAGCTAAAAATATCATAAAAATATAACCTATCAAAATACCCCAAAACTTAAACCATTGTTTGTCCTCAAACAATAAAATTAAAAAAAAAACTAGCTTAATATGGTTGGAGATAATTATTCATATTTTAAAAATATCAAAAATCTATTAACATGAAAATAAATTAAGTGTTTCCTATGCTAGTTGTATTTTTGCGAAAATTCAAACTTTTAATAAAATAGATTTCCTAGTGTGAATATACATTAACAATGCTTCAACACTAATAATTTATCAAATTATGATAGATAAAATATGAATTTTCACAAACCTTATTATCCTTTATATAATAGATGTGGAATTTAAATTCAACATCCCATAGGCAAAATTAGTTATTCCTTCTCCATAATTTTTAATGTTACACCATTATCAAGATCAAAAGGTCTTTTACTAAAGTTGTACTGGGGTTTGTAGGATTGATTTAGTTAAGACAAAGAAAATGGATATAGGAAAACAAAGAGTGCAAAAAATGTGTAATATCAAGATTTTAATTCTATTAAAACATGTACTTTTATTTGTAATGGGAGATTATCTTAAAGTTTTTCACTGGCTCAATACTAGAGATGCTTTGGCAATGTCTCTTCATAATTCTTGAATAATTTCTTCCTTGCTTAAGAAAGATTTCCCCAAATTTGAATTTTTGATTAATTACTTTTCGAGGTGCTTCTCTTTGATTTTTCTAATTTCTCCAATTGCTAGTGTTTGATTGAAAAACTTTTACCTTTTCATTTTCTCGCTATGTTTCAATAAAATCAAAATTTTCAACTATATATTATTGCACTTGGGGTAAAAGTTAAAAATAGGTTTAATGGCTAGGTTTTAATAGGAGTAAACAAGAAAAATATTAGTTTATAGGCTTTAAATTGGTTGCAACGGTTATAATTAACTTATGGTGGTCTACGTTAAAATATGTAGTTCAACAAAGAATGCCTAAATAATCTCTTTCTAATGTGAGTACTTTAAAAATTGTCTCAAAGGAATTTCTAATTTTGTTCTAGCAATGCCAAGATTAAATAAATTTATATCAAATCATACATATCTATCATAATAATTTCAAAAATGAGTGTTTATAATTTTAAAAATAAATGTTCACATCAAGAAATATTATTAAATTAAAAAGTTCAAATTTAAAACTAAAACATACTATAATAGAAAAACAACTAAATTAATAACAAGTTATTAGATTATGATAATTTTTAATCTTACTTATAATTATCTCAACCATATTGAACTAATAATGTAAAAAACAATAAGCAAAAATTTCCCTTCCCCAAATTAATCTAGCACATTGTCCTCAATGTGTGAAATCAAATAATTCCTCAAAGTTAAAATCACTCCTCAATACAAAGTGTAAGAATTATGAGATAAAGATGAACTAAGAACCTCATACCATCATTGTATTGAGGAATACAATGAAATTTTTAAAGATTAAGATGAATTAGAATCCAATGGCTAAAAGCTGAAAAAGAAGAAAACTAAATAATAAAATTAAAGACAAATATCTAATATAAACCAACGGTTCAAAATAAACATAAGGAACAAACTAAAATACAATCCAAAAGATATAAATTTGTAGGAGGTGGAGGAGGAGGAGGTTGTAATAGCTGAATGATCGTTTGGAGTTGAGCATTCAATCCCGTGTACTGATGTTGTAAAATTTCAAGATGGGAATCGATGCTTCCATAGGATATGTCTAAGCTAGTGAACTGATTAGACATCATCATCTCCATCCTCTCCATTCGACTGTCGAACATGTCCATCCTTGAGAGGATTCGAGCTAACACCTTGTCGGTCTCGCCTGTGCCGCTGAATGGGAAGGACTTGTATTAGAAAAAGTAGAAAATGTAGGAGGTAAACTTCCTATGTTAGCTTCCTCACCCTCTTCTTTAGCTCGAATATCTGTCTCCTCAATCACATCTTCTCCAACTTCAGGCTGCTCATCCATCCCAGCCAACCGGAATATATCTCCATGCTTAACCACTATTCTCATCCTCAACATCATGTCAATATCCAAATGAGTGTTTTTACCATTATCTAGCATCGCATGTGGAGATCTGTTTGGGTTAAATACACTAAGTTATTGCCTATTCCTAGTAACGAAACTCCCTATAACTATACTACCCGTGTTTCCTTTTGCCACTTTCTTCCATCTCACACCCAACCAATAACCTACATTCAGCCTAATTCCACTTATCAATAGCCCAGAAAAAATATAATTCATTCACCCCTACCACATTATCACTTTCTTTCCTACAAAAAATCGTGTGAGTAAAAAATCTATGAATATAGCGGTAAGCAGGATTTCTCAGATTAGAGGTCTTAACACCCTTGGAGTTATTACCAAGTGAACCTATAAGCCATTGCCATGCATCATTTTTGCTAAAGTTAAAGAGCACACATGGAATGGCATCTTTAGTTGGGAAACAAAAAATATGACTAAGCTCATTAATGGTCAATTCATGTCTCCCCTCATTCAGTTGAAAAGCTATTTTTGACTTTATGGTATTTATAGCGGGATAGATGTATGAAGCATATGTACTTAAAAACTCAAGAGTTAAGAGTGCAAATACATAATCCTTTATAGTAATAAAATTACCCCACCTAATTCTTTGCAATGATTCAATCACAACATCTCTTAAACCCACCAAATGCAAAGCATGCTCATCAATGAATTTATTTGACACCATAGGTTTTAAAGCAAGAGCATTGTACCTTTCTAGTTGTTCTAGTGTGGAGAGTGTGAATTAATGGTGGTGGTGGAATCTCCATTGGAGGTGGGGTGGTTGCGCTTCTTCCTCATTGTGGATTTTGCATGGAAACCAAAGCATTTGAATGTGCTCTAGATGAATAAGGAAGTTCTTTGTCTCTTTGGTTCCATGGGTGAGAGATTGGGTGTACATAGAGAAAGAAAAGAGGAAGAAGTTGGTGGTTATGGAGGTTTTTAGAGAGAGTGTGTGGCTATAGTGGTTTTTTTAGAGAAAGAGAAAGAGGGTTGAGAGAAAGAGAGAGGGTTGAGAGAAAAAGAGAGGAGTCAGGGTTGAGAGATAAAAGAAATGCACCTTTAAAAATTGCTTCACAGGGTGCCATGAGCGTGGCATGTGCCACGCCCTGCCCATGGAGTCCTCTTTCTCTTAGGTTGCTTCTATTGGGCGGGCCACAGGCGTGGCGTGTGCCACGCCCTACTTGTGGACTGCATTGGCTCTCCCTTTTTTGTCTGCAAGGTGCACCATAGCCAAGCTGTGGCGCTTCAAATAAAGGCTTGTTGGCGCAAGAGGTGTTTTACACGGCTAGGCCATGGACTAACCTGAGTTCAGTTTCTAAGTACCTGAAAAACATAGAAAATAACTCTTTTAAAGTTTGGTGAATAAAAATAGCACATAAAAAAAAATTCTAAAAAGACAAAATTTAGATGAAAATAAATGCAATTTAATCATGAAATTTAAAGCCAAAATAAAATATGGATTGTCTCTCACAAGCGCTTTTGTTCAACGTCATTAAGCTCGACTCATTGGCCCCTTTCTTTTAGGTGAGACTCATTGCATTGTTGATTGGATCAAAGTTTCATTTTGATATACCTTCAGTCTTTAAGCATTAACTTTGAAGCTTCGATCTCTATCAACAATCTCAATCCTTCCATATGGAAAAATTTCTTTTATGGTGAATGGTTCGGACCACCGAGAATGCAATTTCTTTAGAAAAGGATGAAGTCTAGAGTTATAGAGTAATACCTATTGTCCGACTCTTAGATTCCACAAAATAATATGCTTATTATGCCACTTTTTAGTTTGATCCTTTTAAATTTTGGCATTCCCATAAGCATGCGTCCTCATTTCATCCATCATGTTCAATTGAAGCAATCTCCTTTCTCCCACCTCTTTAGGATTGAAATTAAGAAATTGTATTGCCCAATATGCCTTGTGTTCCAACTCAACAGGTAGATGACATGCCTTACCATAGACCATTCGATATGAAGACATACCGATTGGTGTTTTGAATGCAGTTCTATTGGCCTAGAGTGCATCAGCAAGCTTCTTTGACTAATCTTTCCTTGATTGACCAACCGTAGTCTCTAAAATCTTCTTGATCTCTTTGTTAGTTACCTCGACTTGTCCATTTGTTTGTGGATGCTATGGGGTATCTACATGATGAGTAATACCATATTTTGCAAGGAGAGAATCTAGATTCTTATTACAAAAATGCTTACCTCCATCCGTGATAATGGCTTAGATGAAACTCATCATGCTCTTAGCATCGTTATCAGGAAGAGCAATGGCTTCCGCCCATTTGGAGATGTAATCCACCACCACCACCAAGATGTATTAGTTGGAATAAGAATATGGGAATGGTCCCATGAAATCCAAGCCCAAAACATCAAAGATCTCCACTTCAAGAATGTTGTTCAATGACATCTCATGTCTTTTGGAAATATTTCCTAACCTTTGGCAATGATAAAAGATGAACAAAGTTAAAAGCATATTTAAAAGAGTTAGGCTAGTACAAACTGCTTTTTAATACCAGTGTCACCGTTTTGTTTTCTCGAAAGTGTCCTCCACATTCTAAAGAATGACAAAATCGAAGAACACTCTCCATCTCTTCCTCCGACACACATCTTCTAAAGAGTTGGTCATTACAATGCTTAAACAAGAAAGGCTCCTCGCAGTAGTCAAATTTAACATTATAAATTTTTTTTTCTTTTGTTAATAAGAAAGATTAGGAGGAGTAATCCTGTAAGCAAGGTAATTAACTATGTCCACATACCATGAAACATGCATATTTGCTAAAAGAAGAAGATGCTCATGGGGAAATCTTCATTAATTTGGACTTCTTCTTATTCTCCTTCTCGCAACTCAAGTCTTGACAAGTGATTAGCCACAAGATTTATGTTCCTTTCTTGTCATGAATTTCCAAGTCAAATTTCTATAAAAGAAGAACCCGACAAATCAGTTCAAAATGACATGCAACTTCTTTTCCTTTCTTTGCCCAAGAACAATTCCTATAGCATGGTCAGTAGCATCACACATAAGTTCAAAAGGGAGGCTCCAATCTTGTGTAGCAATTATAGGAGCTAAAATCAATTCCTTCTTCAACCTTTAAAATCATTCAAACACTCTTCGTTAAAATCAAAAGGAACATCTTTAACCAACAAATTACAAAGAGGTTTTGTGAATTTTGAGAAATCCTTCATAAATCTCCTATAAAAACCTGCATGACTAAGAAAATTTCTAACTCTCTTGATTGAATTCGAAGGTGGTAGCTTTTCAATTACTTCAATATTGGCCTTGTCCACTTCGATCCCCTTTTCAGAAATTCTATGCCCTAAAATAATACCTTCACTAACTATAAAATGACATTTTTCCCAATTTAAGACCAGGTTAGTGTCCTCACATCGCTGCATTACTAGAGAAAGGTTATGGAGATAAGAAAAAAAAGAAGAGCCAAACACAAAAAAATCATCCATAAAAAATTGAATTTTTCAACCATGTCAGAAAATATGGACATCATACACTTTTGAAAAGTCGCCGGTCCATTGCACAATCCGAAAGGCATTCTCCTATAAGCAAAAGTACCATACAGGCAAGTGAAAATGGTCTTTTCTTGATCCTCGGGAGCTATGGGAATTTGAAAATACCCTGAATAACCATCTAGAAAGCAATAGTAAGGATAACCTACAAGTCTTTCAAGCATTTGATCAATGAAAGGTAAAGGGAAGTGGTCTTTGCATGTTGCTTTGTTCAACTTACAATAATCAATGCACACACGCCAACCTATAACACTTCTTGTGGGAATTAACTCATTGTTATTATTAGAAATAACTGTCATACATCCTTTCTTAGGAACAACTTGCATAGGGCTTGCCCAACTATTATCCGAGATTAGATAGATAATTTCGACATCTAAAAGCTTTATGATTTCTACCTTGACTGCTTCATTCATGTTTGGATTTAGTCTCCTTTGGTGCTCAATTGTAAGCTTATAGTCTTCCTCCATCAAGATCTTATGCATGCAAACACTTAGATTAATCCCCTTCAAATTTACAATTGACCATCCCAAAGCCTTTTTATACTTTCTTAAAACCTGCAACAATCTTTTCTCTTGATCAAGTGAGAAGAAATAATAACAGAAAAAGAATTATTATCACCTATATTTAAGATGAGAAGGAAGCTGTTTCAATTCTTGCTTTGGTGGTTTAATCTCTTCCTCACTTTTGATGCTTACAACATTAGTGCTAATATCACCTTTATCAATGATTAATTTATCTTTAGCATGCTAGGTGTCTTTCACACAATCATCAACAGCATCAATTCTGAAACAATCACTAGAGTCCATAGGAAGTTTACAAGATTTAAGAACATAAAAAACAACTTCCACTTGACCTACCCTCAAAGTTAGCTTACCTTCATGAACATCAATCAAGGCTCTTGCGGTTGTAAGGAATGGTCTTCCAAAGATGAGGGATCCTTCTCTATCTTCATCAATGTCAAGGATAACAAAATCAATAGGAAAAATAAACTTACCCACCTTAATAAGCACATTTTCCATAATTCACCTTGGGTATTTGATCGAGCGATCTGCCAATTGTAGAGATGTTCTAATCTCAATTAGAGTGCATTCGCGTTCCGCAAGTATACAAATCATACAAGTAGTAAAAAGATTATCATCCCACAAAAATTGGGGAATAGGCTATTAATTTGTTATATTCGACAATTATTAGGAAGACTGAAATTAAATGGAGTTTGAATTTAACTAAGTTGCAATTAAATTAAATAAATTAAAATAAGCAAGTGGAGATAATTAAAAATAAATTCAATAAATAATTATAGAGTTGGTCTAGTTGTGAGGTCTCTATTAATTCTTGGGTGCAAACTCTGAATAATTAATTTATGTTTTCCAGATTCCTCTTACAAGTTTAAATGGACCGCTGCAACCATACGACATCTAGTTTCGTAGCTTAATATGGTTAAAACGTTATGTCAATTCCTAAAGGAGAACTAACCTAAAGTATCCAGATTGCTCTTTCGAGTTTAAATGGACTATTAAAATTATGCATTTCTACTTTTGTAGCCTAACACAATTTTAATTTATTAAGCTGGTGTTAGTTCTTTTACCCTCAGAGAACCTAGCCTATTTCTAGGTCTACAAAGAAATTCTAAGTTTAATATGTGAGATTTGACCTAATTTGTCACCCTTTCAGTTTGTTAAAATAGATCTAACATCATTCAAATATGAGATCCTAACATATTCACAGGCATTAAGTTCAACATATTAAATCAGGAATTAAACTTTCAACATAAATTAAATTATTCAAAGTTGCATTTTTTAATTAATAGATAAATCCCATAACTAGATCCAAATATTTAGTTTAGCATTATTACAAATAAATTAACACAAATAAAATTCACAAAATGAATAAAAACCATAGATAACAAACTTGGGGTTTTTTAATTGGTTGCCATTGAGCTCCACGTCCTGGCTTGGTTAAATGGCTTTCTCCTTTTGAGTTGCAATAACACTACCTAAACCTACTAGCTCTCTCTCTTAATTTGTTGTTGAAATTGTGATTGACCACTTATTCCTCTCCTTCTTCCTTAGGGCAACAAGTGCCAAAGAAGAGTTCAAAATGTCCAACCCCTTTGATTTCTTTCTTTGTTTTTTATATAGACTTTCTTTGCTTACTCCTCATTGGTCCACATCATCTTCTTGTCGACTTGCACCACTTGCATCTGCAAAGGCTGTCTCTACTGCCCATGTGAAGAGAAAGAAGTAATAAAATAATCAAAAGGGGAGATGCATCTAAACTAGGTGCATTGCTTCTTCCAAAATGTTGCAGTTTTGATTCAAGTGATCTGTTAGAAGATCATTTTGAAGGTTACATTGTACGGTCCAGATTCTTCCACGTTGCTTGATCTTTCTTCTTTCTTTAGGTTGATTGGGTGGTGAAGTCTTTGATTGGACTTTATTAGTCCACGTCCTCTTCAACAACTTGCACAACTTGAGCATGCCAAGCTGCTCTCCACCATGCAAAAAGTGAATAAAAAATATTGAAGGAGACTGCTCACAATGTTGTATACAATGCTCCTGTCAATACTGTAGCATTTCAGTCTAAATGATTTGTCAAGAGGTCGTTTCATAGCTCACGTCGTGCTTGGTTCTTAACTGTCCATATTAATCAAATTTTCACCATTCTTTCTTTTCGAATGTTTGAACGTCGAACTTGGGCTTTTTTGGCTTTCCAGGAGTGTTACTTGGCCTTCAATATTTACAAGGCTTCAATAGCCTTCATTACCTTGGTTTAATGCTAAATGGGTCATAATTGGTCCAGTTTTGCTAAAAATAGCAAATGTTGGTGTGGTCCATTTGTAAATCCAATAAAGAGAGAAAATCATGCAAAATGGACATTTATTCTTATTTTAATATTCAAAACAGAGGTAAATTTAATTAAAATAAATGGTAAAATACATGCATATTCTTTTTTTATCAAATTCTCCCACACTTGAATTGTTGCTTTTCCTTAAGCAATGCAAAATGTGCTTATGCGATGAATGAAGAATCAGCTCAATTCATACTCTCATATGAAATTCAAATTAAACTTCAATTGAGAGATTAATCAATCCTAAAGCTCTATCATACTCAAAGAAGTATTTAACACACTCAACTAAGATCATGTTCCTTTTAAACAAGTTTTCACATTTACTTCAATCATGTGGAAATAAATGAACTTAGGAAGATACAAACATGCATTTAGAGAAAAATGTGTGCTAGATGTATAGACGGTTAGACATATGATTGAATTTTCAAATCCCATAGGCAAATTTCACAACACTTTCTCCACTAATGAAGAAAACATGACTTTAAGGAATCAACAGGTCTTTTCAGGGTTGTAACGGGGTAAAGGGGATTAATATGGGTTAGAATCAAAGAAAAGTTTTAAATAAGGCTCAACATGAGAAATTATTCTTTTGATTTTCAATGTTTGAAAAATAAGGAAGATTTTGACTATTGTATTCGAGAGAGCTTCATATTCTATACCAATAAGTCCTTTTCCTTTGCCTTTTGTCCTTTTTTCTCCTTTTCATTCAACCTTTATTTTTGCATTTTTTTTAAATTAGGAGATCTTTAGAGAAAGAGAAGTATAGAGAACTTTTGTGTACTTGTCCCTTCTTAATGGTGTCCCATTTACTAATTGAGATTTTTAGACTTCTTAATGCATTTTTCTAGCAAATGGTTTTAATGGTATTACTTCTTCTTTTATTTGAAATTTTTGCATTTGATAGACCATCTCATGTAATTTTAGAGAAGGGAAAATGTTCTCATATAGTGTAATCTACTCTCCTTAAGTTTGCTACTTAAAAATCAAAGAAATAATTTTCTCAAGGGTGACATTCAAAAGTCTTTTTAGGTTTCGATTCTTTATATGGGTTATTTTTGAAAGAAAATGGATACAAGCTCAAAGGGGCTCACAAGGGTTAGAATTTAAAAGGTAGCATGGAAGGTTAATGTGGTTAAATTCAAAGAAGTGCCTGAATCATGTCCCTCAAGCAAATTGTATTCTACCCATGTATCATCTAGTTTCCACAATTATGAAGGTAAATAACAAGTTCTAGTCTTAAAGTACAATCCCAAAGTGAGTGATTTTACTCTTAAATGAGAAATCAAAGCTTAAGGATTTGACCAATTCTCGTTCTCAAAAGAAACCGGGAATTCAATATTCAAGAGCAAATTTGAGCTGTTTGAAAATAAATTTATGCACATTCATCAAAGTGTTCTGCTTCTCAATATATATCATTAAATCAATAGGTAGAGAATGCATGAATTTTTGAAATTTTTTATGGGGATAAATTCAAGAGAAAAATCCATGGAAGTAATAGCAAAGGTATGATACCAAAATGATCTGTGAGAAACTCTTTTGGGAGATCATTTCATATGAAAATGATAAAGATAATGCAATTTAAGCATACCTCCCACACTTAGTTTCAACATTGTCCTTAATGTGGACATTAGTCTTGCTGTCATGCTCAGTGTTGAACAAAACTCAAAAAGGTATTAAGGTGAGCATCATTCAATCCATAAACAACAAACTTATTCATGCATGTACATAACATAAAATAACAAAAGAAAAGAAAATAAGAACAATGATTAATAAAGAGCTAATAATAAAAGTTAGATGCTAAATTTAAAAAGATAACAATACAACTTTAGAAGGAA
This sequence comes from Jatropha podagrica, assembly GCA_947857235.1. Taxonomy (NCBI): domain Eukaryota; kingdom Viridiplantae; phylum Streptophyta; class Magnoliopsida; order Malpighiales; family Euphorbiaceae; genus Jatropha; species Jatropha podagrica. The sequence goes on from CANUEP010004411.1 coordinate 87,878, forward strand.
AATAACATACATAAAAAAGCACGAAAACATAATTTGAAATTAAAATGAAAATTTTGAAATCCTAAAATAAAACATAGACAATCTCAAAAGGATGGCGAGTCGTCCGAGTTAGGTAGGAGGCGGAGGATGGTGTTGGTTAGTTGGTGAATACTGTCCTCAATGCATTGCAAGCACTCTAAGACATGACACTGGAAAAATGAAGGCGGAAGGGTCTCTGCTGGATCATTTGGCAGGTCATTTGTGTTGGCAATAGGGTCAGTGGTGAGGCTTTACAGTGGAATGCCACTTTTAAGGACCGTGAGTTATTCTCCATATCTATTGATTAGGATCGAAACTCCATTACGCTTCTTGAGTAAACCCATGTAAATGAGAGTTTTGCGATTGATGCTGTCGACAGGAGGTACTGGCAAAAAAGGTGGGTCATCAAGGGTGAAAAGGTTCAAACTAAGTGCAATGGTAGTTACAATCCTGCCAAAAGCAATGAATCCCTTTTGGTGAAAAGCAATGTGAAACATGTGGTAGATAATCCAAGTGGCAGGGGAAATTTTCTGGTTGCGGTGAAAAGCAGAGAGAAAGAACAACTCTTGAGTGGAAACATGTCCTTAACTTTTGCCTCGGGTAAAAATAGTGTTGGCTAGGAATCGATGGATGATTTGTAAAACAACATTATTGATTTCATTGGATTTAGCTTTTCTGTCTGCAAAACTATGGGCTTGATAAGAAAGTTCATTCCAAGGTAACTCAAGATTAAAATTAGAGGGCATGGTTTTGAAACCATTCTCACAATTAGTGAAACCCAATGGATAATTAAGGGTATCATAAGTAAGGGCAATTTCTGTTCCTAACAATTGAAAAGCTATGGCTAGATATTTTTGGATTTTAGTTTTGCTAAGGAACTTAAAAACTGAAGAGTAAGCTCTTTGAAATAGGGAAATTGATTTGCCACAAAATTTTCCATCCCATTGCTTGAAATAGAGCATGCAAAAGGGAATCAAGGGACAAAGAGGAGATGGCAATGAGGTCAAGGTACCTGGTGGAGGTGAAGCTTCAGTGTTTCAGCTTCTTATAAAGACGGTACCGGTGGTGCTATTAGCATTCAAGGCGAGCTGCTCTTCGTTCTTCTCTAGTGACAGTGTGTTTCCATTTTCTAGAGGGGGAAGCTTAAGTTGAGGGCGGGGAGGATTGTTGAGGTGATGGTTGGCACGGAGGTGATGGTGGTCCATGGGAACGGGTCCAGAATATGGCGAGCTAACCGGAAGGAACATTAGGGAGTTTGAATCTGGCTATGGCATGGTGGCAGTGGCTGGAGGTGGTGTTGCAACATGGGGAGGAGATGTGAAACGATGTGAGAGGGATGGTTTGTGGTGGGCATTTAGGGTTGGTGGAAAATGGCGGTTATGGAGTAAATTTAGGAAAATTTAAATTAATTTTGGGGTTGTGGTAGCTAATGGGCTTTAATGAAATGGAAATGGGCTGGGGTGGTTTGGTTTGGATAAAGGCCCATGGTTAAAATTGAAGAGTGGGCTCAATTCCACGTTTCAAATAAAAACATTCGTGTTGGTCAAACCGCTCGTTGAGAATGTCATTTTGTTGACCATTTTGAACTTATGATCAGAACTGGTCTAGCTTGAGAAAAAGAAATTATGAAGCCATTTTCACCATTTTGTTCATGCATTTTCAAAGAGACAGATGAGAAAATAAATCACAAAAATTATAGGAAAACAAACACACACATATCATTTCATTATATTCACATCAACCTAGGAGATGTATATTTACACAAAATGATTTTTTTTTAACAAAATTTGGTTTAGCAACTATGTGTACAAACCATATCCTAGGCTCTTATCTAAGAAAAAGGTAACTAAAAAGTGTGAAGGGCAGTGGAAATAGTTAAGGAAAGGTGGAGAATCTAGGGCTCAACCCCAGGAATCGATGAGCTGGTGCATAAGGACAAATAAGTGGTCCATTTTGGTTTTGATGTTGTCCAAGCAGATGACAATGGCATCATTGGAACTAGTTGAAGGTGGTACATCTCCATAGATGATAGGAACGGTTCATTCTGCTTCAATTAAGATGTCGTCCTTAGGGTCCTCTTCTTGCTCTAAATGTTCAAGTGGTTGACTGAATGTGCAATGCACAAATATCTCATCTCGTAATTCTTTCTCTTCAACAGCTTCATTGCTCTCCTCTTCGTCCTTTGACATTTTGGTAGCTACATCACTCATTTCTTCACCTACACACGCTATGGGATCTCCTTCTAAACCTCCATTCTTGGCCAAAAAGTAAAAACAGCCCTCATGTCTAGTCATTACTTTCATGTTAACAAGTGAGCTCATGGTAAACTTTTCTTTTTTAATATTTTCAATGGGGCGTTTTGCATATCCATCATCAAATACATTGAAACCCATGGCCAATCGGGTAACAATGCCTCCAACAACTAGAGTGGAATGAGAAGCTTGGTGAAGTCTAACAAAATATCTACACAAAAATAATGCAACATTTGCTTTAAGTCCAATATATGTTACCCATAAGAGAAAAAGCTCCTCCTTGGTTATCCTTCTAGTGCATTGATTTTGACCAAAAAGAATTTTGGATAGAAAGCAATGAAAGATCCTAAGAGGTTTGCTTCTTAAAGCATTGGTTGTGTAAATGGTCCTTAAGGGTGAATTTTCTCCTGATAATAAAAGCCAAGCATCTTTCTCATTATATCTTATAGGTGGCTCTCTAAAACCATCAATGGGGGTTCCTAAGAGGCAGTTCATAGATTGAATGGTGGTGAGATATTGGGTAAAATTCATTTCAAAGCCAATCTAGCCAAAAGCATCAGGGTGCTCATGGTCATAGTTAAATTTGAAAGTGGAAATGAACTCCAAGGTTAACCTTCTATAAGTTCTGCATCTAATTGAAAACAAAGTTTTTCATCCAATTTTCTCTAAAATACCTATGAATTCTTCTTTAATCCTAAGTCTTTCTAGGATTTTCTCAGTAAAATTCCTAGTTGGCAGCACAGGTCTCCTTGGGAGAGCGAGAGGAAACTCTCGTGGTTGTGGAAGTTGACTTGCATTTGGCAGCTGGAATGGCTAGTCCGATGTGTTGGAGGTACTTGGTGGGGATGATCTATGTCAACATTTGTAGACAGGCTTTGGAGAGGAAGCCCGACGTGGAGGAATTGTGACTAAGAGTGATGGAATGAACTTATTGTAATTATTTGAGAAAGAGAAGGGAAGGAGGAGTGTTGCTGGGTTCTATGGTTCTTCAAAATATTTGAAGATAGAGGAGCTAAGTAATGTGCATGGTTTTTGAATGGGATGTTTTTGCAAATGAATTTTGTATAAATACCATGCAAAAAGAATTTTAAAGAGGTGAGTGGAGTGTTTAATGTGAGGTTGCATGCTAGAACAAGTGTCCATTAATTGGGGAAGAAAAAATGACACATTGCACTCAAGTAAATAGAAAATGCACACTTGGAAAGCAGCTTTATACAACTGTTGCTAGTTGTGGCGAGATGTCCTGTGAGATGATCTGCTGGATGGTCCTTTTGCGTATGTAGTGCCCTTTCTCATGAAATTCATTCATTTATGCATGACATGTGTCCTCCACCTCATCAACCTCATTCAATATCCCATGACATCAACTCTACATATTGCCTACAAATTCAAATCAGAATGTTACGTTAGGAATATAAAAATAATAAAATTGAAATCCTAACTAACGGATAGAAAGAAAAGATGATAGAATAATGGAAAAAAATTCTAAATAAAATACTATTAATTCTAAGTAAATATTGTAAAGTAAAATTGATGGAAATAGTCTAATTAATAGACGATAACTGCAAAATAGTATACATATATCGTATATATTTATTTTATTTATTATTATTTTTTCATATATATATTATTTATTTCATTTTTTATATTTGGGCTACCTCCCAATGAGCGCTAATTTTCAGTCATTAGCTTGACCTCTTCCTTGGTGATTATTAAAGTGGATCTGTCAAGAAGAGATTGTCTCCTTGAAGTTTCTCTGGAATATGGAAGGGCTTCAATCTTTGCTCATTGACTTTGAAATTTCCAGTATTCTCGCTTCATACTTCAACAGCTCCGTGAGGGAATACTCGCACTACTCGAAAAGGACCAGACCATCAGGATTTTAATTTGCCTGGAAAAAGTCATAAATGGGAGTTGAACAACAACACCTAGTCTCCTTCTTTGAAATCTTTTCTCCGTATGTGTTTGTCATGCCAGGCTTTCGTCCTATCTTTATAGATTTTTGCATTTTCGCACGAGTCTCGTCTAAATTCTTCCATTTCATTCAACTATAGCAATCTCTTTCTGCCTATCATCTTCATATCAAAATTTAGAGTTTTTATTACCTAGTAGGCCTTGTGCTCAAGCTCAAAAGGTAAATGAAACGATTTCCCAAAAATAAGTCTGAAACGAGACATCCCAATTGGAGTTTTATAGGCTGTCCTGCAAGCCCAAAGAGCATCATCTAGCTTTAAATCCCAATCTTTCCTTGCAACGTTTATTGTCTTCTGTAAGATGCTCATAATTTTTCCAAATTTGATATCTCCACTTGTCCATTGATTTACGGATGGTAAGGCGTTGATACTTTATGTGTGACCCCATATTTCTTCAGAAGTACTTCCATTGATTGGTTGCAAAAATGGGTTCCTCCATCACAAATGAGAACTCTTGGCGCTCTATATCTGGTGAGAATAAATTTCTTTAAGAATTTTACCACCACTCTCGCATCATTGGTTGGTGCTGCAACAGCTTCTACCCATTTGGAGACATAGTCGACTGCTAATAAAATGTACTGGTTTAAGACATCGGGAAGGGTCCTATGAAGTCTATGCCCTATAAATCGAATATTTTGACTTCCAAAATCCCATGAAGTGGTATTTCATCTCTTCTGGATATGTTTTCTATCCTCTGGCACCTATCGCAAAAGATTACAAAATTCCTTGCATCCTTGAAGAGCGTAGGCCAGAAAAATCCTGCTTGTAATACTTTAGCATCCGTCTTAGCATTCCAAAATGACCTCCATAAGGTGAAGAATGACAGTGAAATAATACTGCCTAGATTTCCTCTTCCAGTAAACACCTTCTCATTATTCCATCTTCACATTTCTTCTACAATAAGGGTTCCTCCTAAAAGTAATTTCTTACCTCGGCAAAGAACTTCTTCTGGTTGTAACTCAGATCGAGCGAAATAACAAAACTCACTTTGGAACCATGGTACCTTATTATTGTGTATAGCAAACATTTGTTCTCCAGAAAATGAGTCATCGATTGGAAACACTATTAGAAAAGTGCCAATTTAGAATCAGATTTTAGAAGCAGATAAAAGTTCTGTCTCTAAAATTAAAATTTAGAGACTATGTAGATACAGTTAAAACATGTGGTTTCCTTTAAATCAAGTTTTCAACTGTTAGAAAAGAAATTAGAGGTGGATTTATTTGATTCTAAATTAAAGACAGAATAGTAACAAAGTCACCATAACTAATTTTAGATACAGAAAATTTATAACTAATTTGTCACTAATTAAAATTTTTATAAATGGATTTTAGAGACAGTCAGATTTATGTCTCAAATGTGATGAATGTGAGAAGGTTGAAAATAGATCTATTTGAAAAATGTCATTTAGAAACGGATTAGCAACGGAAAATGGATTGCACGTTTGACCATCTTTAGGAACGGATTGGAAACGGATTAGAAACGAAACTTTTCGTTGCTAAAGTTGGCAGAAAACCAGCACGCGTAGATTAGGAACGGATTAGATAGAGGTTTAGAAACATAAATTAGAAACGGATCTTAAATCCGTTGTTATTTGCACAGGGAATATTCTTATTTATTGGATACAGATTAGAAACGGATTTTCCAGTCTGTTGCTAATCAATAAATTAAATAAATGAAAGGTAAACGGTGCCGTTTGGTTCTTCATGATATTAGAAACGGATATTCTGTCCGTTTCTAATGAATAAACAAATTAAAAAAAAAAACAGAGAACTCGTCAATCGGAGCCGTTAACGAGTTCATAACGATTCAGCGGCCGTTTCAAGCTCCCTATTGCTGCGCAAGACCGACGGCCGTTTCGAGCTCCACCACCGCGCAAGACCGGCGGCACGACGACCATCCACCTGTGAGCTCCATCTGACGCTCTCTTTCTCTTAATCTCTCATCTGTTGTTGCTCTCTCTCTCTTCGCCTCTGCGCAAGACCCGTGGCCAAAGTTTGTTGGTCTCCTTCTCCTTCGACTTCTTCTTTCCTTCTCATTTGCAGCCGGTAAGATCACAATTTTTTTGTCCTTTTCGTTGTTGTTTACAGTGTTTGCAAGAACTTTGGTTGAATTGTTTTTTTTTTTTTTTTTGTATTAAGCCATTAGACGATCTGTTGTTTTTTTTTTTTTTTTGTATTAAGCCATTAGACGATCTGTGTTTATTCCACACACTCATCGGCAAAACACAGAAAAAAATTCCAAAAAAAAAAATGGTAATGGGAGCAGAAAATATCAATTAAATTCTAGCTGGACATATTTGACTAAAGCAATTGAAAATATATATATATATATATATATATATATAAGTATAATCAAATTCATATTAGGAGGAGCAAAGTTAAACGAGAGAAAACCATATAAACCAATAAAGAATTTGGCACGCTTGCTTAAAAGATCCAAATGGTATCATTTGATTACTTGCTGGTTTAAGCAGCCAAAGGCAGCCTTTGAGTTATAATCAGAAAGTTGAAATATAATTTTCAATAGCATAAGGTGGCATTCTTAGTCCAGCTTATTGCATTTGGCATTGTGGTCTACTTAGTCATTTGATTGTGTGTTTTTCATTTATTTTCAGAATTTTTATGCGGTTTATACTATCTGTTGATTTGCATTTGGATTTATAATAGTTTTAACCTTTCCATTTTGTTGAATTTTTTATGAAGTAAAACTTCATCATTTCTGCTTTTTTCTAGAAACCAAAATAAATAAAACTTTCATTTTATAAATAAGTGAATGAATCAGCTTACTAGATTCTATTTTATTAATTAGCTTTGATATATAATTCTATTCCTTTTCTTTTAAAAAAAGAATTTGGCAGCCTCAGCCTTTTCGCTTCAATAGGTTAAAGATTTTCACTGAAGTGCACTGAGTAGAATTGAGTTTTGCATTGCTATTAAGATGAAATAACAAGAAAAAGATATGGAATTCTTGTTGGAGTTAGATATTTAAAAAGGCAAAGACACTTCTATCCTAATGAATGCATTTCATTTTCTGCAATTCAGTTTGTCTTATGCAGCACCTCTGATTAAAAGGTTCATTAGGTAGCACATGACTTTTGTGTCTAGCGTGTGGCTATAGCAGGATTTTGAGCTTTAAACATCAAAATAGTTTGGGTATGGCTTATATATTTTGTTGAGTTACAGCTCATATTTGTTAAAGAAGTTACTATTCACTTAGTGACGATAAAAGGGTACTGTACAGTTGACATTTTAAATATCTAGAACGTTTATGTAGTTGCTATTCATAGTAGACTTTGAACGTGATACCTACAACTAAGGCTTTATACTGCTTTTGATGATAGTAAAAAACAGACAACTATCATAGATGTGGGCACACTTGAACCAAGTAAAAAGTGTTGTGTTCTTTTTTCTTCATTCCCAATCTGCATCCATGTGTTTGTTGTAACATTGCAAAACTGATAAGTATTTGATAATAGAGTGAGTAGTAACTTTTTTGTAAAGATATTCTTTTAAAGAATATTTGTTTAAATAATTACTACTGTATATGATAAATATGTAAAATTTCTAGTTAGAAAATTTATAAGAAATTCGTTTTAGTTCTTGGTAATTTTACAATAATATTATCTTTTTCTACTAATAAATTTTTTGTCCAACATAATTATTTGGATTTTTCTCTACACTTAATTAAACATTTATATTTGCTCTTCTATAATTATTTTGTTATTTAATAATTTAGATTTTAAGCTTGAATGTTAGTTAACTCATTAATGTAATATGAGTTAAACTAAGCTTATTATTTGAGTTTTTCAAAGTTAAAATTAATTAATTTATTATTTAGTTTATTTTAGTTTGATTTGATCTTAATTGACTTATGCATGTTCCAAGTTTAATCCATATATGTTGTGTAGTTTAGAAAATTTTATACGAGTCTATTGCTTGCATAGTTTTAGAAATGAAATTTCTTATAAGACTGATTTTATTGCTTGAACAATTAGATTTCAAATTCTAATGAGAATTTTTTGTATTCCTTTTAGAATGCTTTTAAAGAAAAGTTGAATGAAAAAATGGCAGAAGTAGCAAATGGAGGGGTTGATTCTAATAATCAACAAACATCATAACTTATCGATGAACTTGAAGCTTTATATTTAGACCGAAAGTGGTTGGTAGTCCAAAAAAATGAAGAATCTATAAATTATGCTTTGAATTTTTTCTTGTTGGTAGTTCAAGCTCTCATCATGTTGGATAAAAAAGTTCACCCCGTAAAGCTCTATGATTAGGATTAGTTAGACCAAGAGCTAGAAAAAAATATTACAGAAATGAGTGAACAAGTACCGTATTGAGATTGAAGTAGACTTGGCTGAGAAGATACAAAATCAAGTCCAACAAAAGTTCTTATCTAGTTTGGAGAATGAGGCATTTCAACAACTATTGGATCAGACTCCCAGTAAAATGCGATAGATCTCAATTTTTTAGTGAATATTTTAGAGACACGAATACTTAGAATTTTAGTTGGAATTGTAGTTTTGATTTTTGTGATATTTTAAAGGTTTGACTTTGTAGAATAATATTTATAATTGAAGCATATTTGACTATTTTTATAGCTAATATCTTAGCATTGGAGAATGATTTTATTTATATACAAATTGATCACAGGTTATAATTGGATAAATAGAAATATGAAACAAAAATTTGTTACTAAATAATTAATTTATAGTTAGAAAAAAATTTAGAGATGCTAAATCTATTTCTAATATATTTTAGTAACAATTATTATTAGTTGATAAAAATATTTAGATACAAAAATATTGTCTCTAATTTATGGTTAGACACAAATTTAGAGACTCTAAACTGATTCTAATGTATTTTAGTAACAATTTAAATACAAAAGTCTTATTTTTAATTTAAGGTTAGAAATAAATTTAGAGATTATAAATCTATTTCTAATATATTTTAATAACCATTAGAGAAAGATAGACCATCTCTGTTAATAAATTTTGAAAACAAATAATTAATAATTCAGAAATGGCATATACACTTTAGAGACGTCAAAAGTCAAATATAAATTTAGAAACAAAATTGTCAGTCGTCTTTAAAATTTAGAAACGAGGTTATTGGAAACGAATTTGGAGACTCCCATTTCTGTTTCTAATACCATTTTAGATACGGTTTATTCTATGCTAGGGACAAATTTGTCTGTCTCCAATAATATTTTTTCTAATAGTGAAAATTCGTGTCGTCACCAATGTCATCCCCTCGCTTGACTCTAGACAGATGGTCAGCTACAACATTCTCTGCTCCTTTATTGTCTTTGATCCCGTAGTCAAATTGTTGTAGAAGTAGTACCCATTGGATCAATCTCGGCTTTGAATCTATCTTTGCTATTAGGTATCTAATGTCTGCATGATCTACATACATGGTCACTTTCAATCCGAATAGATAATCTCTGAACTTGTCCATTGCCCATACTATAGCTAGAAACTCCTTTTCTGTGGTTGTGTAATTTATCTATGCTCCATCAAGAGTTCTACCAACATAGTAAACAGCATACGACCTTTTGTCTTTCCTCTATCTGAGCACAACTCCTGTTGTATAATCGTATGCATCACACATAATCTCGAAAGGAAGACTCCAATCTAGAGGTTGAATAATCGGGGCCGTCAAAGATTCTTTCAACTTGCAAAAAGATTCTAAAAAATCCTTGTAAAAAATGAATGGAACATCTTTAGCTAAAAGGTTGCACAAAGGTTTAGAAATTTTGGAAAAATATTTTATAAATCATCAGTAAAATCATGCATGAGCCAGAAAAATTCGAATCTCCTTTACTGATGATGATGGCAGCATTTTCTCGATGATTTTCACCTTTGCCTTTTCTCGATGATTTCCACCTTTGCCTTTTCAACCTCAATTCCTTTCTCAGAGACAATGTGTCCAAGTACTGCTCCTTGTACCATAAAGTGACACTTTTCTAAATTTAGGACAAGATTTACCTCTTAACAACGTTTCAAGACTTTTGATAGATTAGTCAAACAATTATCAAAAGAAGTTCCATATATAGAAAAATTGTCTCTAAATACCTCCATAATCTCTTCGATAAAATCAGAAAAGATAGCGGTCATGCAGTTTTGAAATGTGGCAGGGGCCTTACAGAGTCCAAAGGGCATTCATCTAAAAGCAAATGTGAAATATGGAGAAGTAAATGTGGTCTTTTTCTGGTCTAATGGATGAATGTAAAATTGATAGAAACTAGAAAAGCCATCAAGATAGCAAAAATATAAGTGACCAGCTACTCTCTCTAAGATTTGAAAAGGTATGGCAATGGGAATTGGTCCTTATCAATGGTGTTATTCAATTTTTTATAGTCAATACACATACGCCATCCCGTAACTGCCCTATTTGCTGGAGTTTCATTATTCTCGTTTTTAACTGCAGCAATACCTCCCTTCTTAGGTCCTACATGGATTGGACTAACCCATGGACTATCTGAAATAGGATATATTATGCCCATGTCTAGCAATTTGGTTATTTCTTTCTTGACTACTTACATATTAGGATTTAATTTTCATTGAGGTTCAATTGAAGGTTTAAATCCTTCCTCCATTAGTACCCTATGTGTGCATATGGAAGGGTTTATGCCTTTTAAGTCATGTATATTGTATCCTAATATCTTCTTGTGTTTCCTAAGAATATTCAACAAAATTTCTTCTTAATTAGCATCTAATGAAGAATTTATAATTACAGGATATGTAGAGTTTTGGCCAAGAAATGCGTACCTTAATCCAAGAGGTAAGGTTTTGAGTTCTACCTGTGGTACTTCCTCCTTTTCATCAAACTAATTTAGATCAAGTTGCTTTTCGTCTTTGATCTAGAAAGTTCTTAGTATAAAGCTTTGTGTTTCCTCTCCCACTTCTTCCATCTCCTTAACGTCCTTTAGATAAGAATCCAATGGGTCGGCGAGCATTTCTTTAACAAATAATTCTGTCACCACTTCGTCTATCTTATCGACTCGCATGCATTTAGAAATTTTGGCTGGTCGTTTCATAATTTCAAACAGATTAATAACAATTTCTTCATTGCCGAACTTCAATGTAAGCTTTCCTTCTTTCACATCAATCAATGCTCCGGTTGTAACTAAGAAAGATTGACCAAGAATGATTGGAATGTGTACGTCTTCATCCATTTCCAGCACCACAAAGTCTACTGGAATATAAAAACTTTCCAACCTTAATCGGCACATCTTTGACTACTCCAATAGAATATTTGATTGATCAATCGGCGAGTTGCAAAATCACTTTATTGGGTTTCAGTCTCCAATATTTAGCTTCTCAAAAATAGACAAAGGTATAAAACTCACACTTGCCCCAAAATCACATAGGGCCTTATCAATCTTCATCACTCCTACTTCACATGGTATGGAAAAACTACCGGGATCTTTCAACTTGGGTGGTAGTTTATTTAGAATTACAGCACTACAATCTTCAATGAGTGCTACTGTTTCGTATTCTCCCTATTTCCTCTTTTTCGTCAATATCTCCTTTAAGAATTTGGCATATGATGGCATTTGAGTGACAACATTTGTAAAAGGGATATTGACATACAACTGCTTAAGCATCTCCAAAAATTTTCCAAATTGCTTATCAAGGTTTGCTTGCCTTAATCTTTGGGGAAATGGGATTGGAGGTTCAAAAGCTTTCATCCTCCTTTATATGCCTGCTTCTCTTAGTCTCTTCAATTCTTCTTCTTTCTTTTCCTCTTCCTTCGTAGGTTTAGATTCTACTTCCAAGTTTATTGGTTCTTTCTTAACTAGCCGTTCCTCTTGTTGTCTCAGTTTTGGTTCCTCTAAAGCTTTTCCACTCCTCAGAGCCACTATATTACATTGCTCTTTCAGATTTGGAACTTGTTAACTCGGAAGCTTCCCATAGGCTTTAGAATTCGAAGAGCTAGCTTATTGTGTTATTTGATGCTCCATCATCTTTTGATGAGTTGTGAGTTGATCGAATTTCTCATTCAATTGCCTGACAAGCTTGTCTTGTGCGTCAGCTCTTTGCTTCTGATTCCAAAGAAAACTTTCAAACATGGCCTCAAGATTGGATGTTGGATTTGGGTGAGGCTGTAGTTGTGGATTCTGAAAGAGTTGAGTATTTGGCTTTTGGAATCTAGGTGGTGGTGATCTCGAATTGTTATTCAAGGTAGGTCTAGGAGTTGGGTTTTGTTGGTTTGACCACGAAAAATTTGGATGATTTCTCCCCTCGGCTGTGTAGGTATTTGAGAATGGGTTACCTCGAGGTCTAGGCTGATAATTATTCTGAATATAACTAGTTTGTTCCACTTTATACTCAGTCGTTCCGTATTGACACTCCATTCCTGTATGACCAATATTTTCCTAAGCTTCACATCCCATTGGCGGAGTTGCTACTACATTCACACTCAAGTTGTCCAATTTCTTGGCAAGTGCATCAAACTTGGCAATCAAAAGCATCAATCCATCTACGTGTAGTAGTCCTGCTACCTTCTTCGTTGTATTTTTATCCTCATTCCATTGATAACTACTAGCTGCCATTTCTTCCAATAATCCATAAGCTTCAGAGATTCTTTTCTTTAAAAATGAATTGGTGGTAGCGACGCCAAAAACTTGTTTCAATCTCTATTAGAGTTCATTTGCGTTTTGTAAGTATACAAATCGTACAAGTAGTAAAAAGATTATCGTCCCACAGGGATTGGGGAATAGGCTATTAATTTATTATATTCAACAATTATTAGGAATACCGAAATTAGATGGAATTTGAATTAAACTAAGTTGGAATTAAATTAAATAAATTCAAATTAAAATGAGTAAGTGAAGATAATTAAAAATAAATTCAAGAATTATAGAGTTGGTCTAGTTATGGGGTATCTATTAATTCTTAAGTGCAAACTCTAAATAATTAATTTATGTTTTCCAAATTCCTCTTTCGAGTTTAAATAGAGCGTTGCAACCATATGATATCTACTTTCATAGCCTAATATGGTTAAAAAGTTATGTCAATTCCTAAAGGAGAACTAACCTAAAGTATCCAGATTTCTTTTTCGAGTTTAAATGGACTATTAAAATTATGCATTTGTACTTTCGTAGCCTAACACAATTTTAATTTATTAAGTTGGTATTAATTCTTTTACCCTCAGAGAACCTAGCCTGTTTCTAAGTCTAGAAGGAAATTCTAGGTTTAATATGTGAGATCCGACCTAATTTATCACTCTTTCAGTTTGTTCAAATGGATCTAATATCATGCAAATATGAAATCTTGACATATTCACAGGCATTAATTTTAACATATTAAAGCAGGAATTAAACATTCAACATAAAGTAAATTATTAAAAGTTGCATTTTTTTAAATTAATAGATAAATCTCATAACTAGATCCAAATATTTAGCCTAGCATTATTACAAATAGGTTAACACAAATAAAATTCACAAAAGGAATAAAAACCATGGATAACAAACTTGGGGTTTTTTTTAATTTGTTGCCATTGAGTTCCACGTCGTAGGTTGGTTAAATGGCTTTCATCTTTTGAGTTGTAATAACACTACCTAAACCTACTGACTCTCTCTCTCTCTTAATTTTTTGCTAGAGTTATGATTGGCCACTTATACCTCTCCTTCTTTCTTGCGGCAACAAGTGCCAAAGAAGAGTTCAAAATGTCCAAACCCTTTGATTTCTTTCTTTCTTGTTTATATAAACTTTCTTTGCTCGCTCCTCATTGGTCCACATTATCTTCTTGTCAACTTGCACCACTTGCATCTGTATAGGTTGTTTCCAGTGCCCATGTCAAGAGAAAGTAATAAAATAATCAAAAGGGGAGTTGCATCTAAACCAAGTGCATTGCTTCTTCCAAAATGTTGCAATTTTGATTCAAGTGATCTGTCAAAAGATCATTTCAAAGGTTATCTTGTCCGGTCCAAGTTCTTCCATGTTGCTTGATCTTTCTTCTTTCTATAGGCTGGTTGGGTGGTGAAGTCTTTGATTAGCCTTTATTGGTCCACGTCCTCTTCAACAACTCGCACAACTTGGGCCTGCCAAGCTGCTCTCCACCATGCAAAATGTGAATAAAAAATATTGAATGAGATTGCTCACAAGGCTAGATACAATGCTCTTGTCAAAACTATAGCATTTCAGTCTAAACGATCTGTTAGGAGGTCATTTCATAGCTCACTTTGTGCTTGGTTCACAATTGTCCATGTTGATCAATTTTTCACCATTCTTTCTTTTTGAATTTTTGAATGTTGGACTTGGTCTCTTTTGGCTTTCTAGGAGTGTTACTTGGGTTTCAATATTTACAAGGCTTTAATAGCCTTCTTCTCCTTGGTTTGATGCTAAATGGGTCATAATTCGTCCATTTTTGCTAAAAATAACAAATGTTGGTGTGGCCCATTTGTAAATCCAATAAAGAGAGAAAATCATGCAAAATGGATATTTATTTTTATTTTAATATTCAAAATAGAGCTAAATTTAATTAAAATAAATGGTAAAATACTGCATATTTTGTTGTTATCAAGAGCCATCCTTGTTGGTTTTAGTTCTCCCATCCTTAGCATCTTAAAAACCTCATAAGACATAAGATTAATACTTGCACCTGAATCGGCTAAAGTTTTATCAAAATCCAAAATTTTCAATATTATAGGGGATAGAGAAACTTCTTGAATCTTTTAACTTAAGAGCCAATTTATTTTGAATGATTGCACTACACTCCTACATTAACATTATTGTTTCTTGATCATCAATCTTCCTTTTCTTGCTCAAGATCTCCTTCAAGAATTTTGCATAACTGGGCATTTGGGCAAGAGTTTCGGCAGAAGGAATATTTATTTGAAACTTTTTGAACACATCAAGAAACTTGAGGAAGCTTTTATCATCCTTGGATTGCTTAAGCGTTTGTGGAAAAGGAATAGATGGGACATAGTGCCTTACCTCTTCTTTCTCTTTGAGATCAATGATCGGGATATCCTTCTTCTCTTTCTTTTCTTCCTCCTTCTCGAGTAGGTCCTCTAATTCTTTGCCACTCCTCAAAGTCATAGCCTGCACTTGTTCTTTAGGATTTTTCTTAGTATTACTAGGTAACATACCTTGAAGTCTTAAGGCCATCATGCTTGCGAAGTGTCCGAATTGGACCTCAAAGTTCCTTATCGTAGCTTTTTGGATTTTATGATTCTCTCGAGTTTCATTTTTGAATTCCATGTGGGATTTAGAAAGAGTAGTAAGGAGATCATCATGAACCTTCTTTTCTTACAAAGGAAAACCTGGTAGTGTATTCAAGACGTTGTTTGGATTCCCATAAGAAAGATTAGGGTAATTTCTCAACTTGTTATCATAAGAGTTAGAATATGGGTAATTCTTCCTTCCTTGATTTATCATGTAGTTAAATTGCTCTAAAGTTTAAGGGTTTAAAGTATCCAACATGCATTCCCCAACTCCATGTTGACCATTACACCTGTCCAACATGCATTCCCAAACTCCACCTTGGCATTAAGTGCAGTTATGCCATCAATCTCATAGACTCCTATAGTCCTTTTCCTTTCCAAGGTATTTTAATAATGGCTATTGCTCATTGTAAAACCCGCTGCCTAATCCCAGAGAACTAGATGGTGGATGCCACATTCGGTGCTGGAGCACCGCCTTATTTCACTTACTAACTCAAGATCACATATTAGAAGTGGTTAGATTTTCATAAGAAGGCAAGTAATTTGAAATTTAAGAATAGAGTTTAAAGAAATTCTTATGAAAAATTTCGCAAGAGTCTCCCCTAAAAATTTACTTGCCATACAAAGAAAATATACACACTTTCAATACAATTTTCTCCAAACCCCAAAACTCCAATTCAACTCAATTCATTAGAATATGGGTATATCTGAAGTTCTAGGACTTCAAATTGAGTGAAACTTAATTCATTAGAAAGATAAGATAAAATTTTACAAATATTATGAAGGGACCATAGTCCAGATAATTTTCTAAGAGGGTGAAAGAAACCCAAGAACACAGACCAACAATCTAAACACGATTCAGCACAACCAGTTTTGGTATAAAGATCATAAGTTGAGCTAGGTATTCAAATTAGACACAAGAGGATGATTTAGAAAGCTAAGAAGTATAACGATAATATTTATGAAGAACACAAGATATTATCTTGCCATTTTATTGGCCAAATGGAATAGATAATTCGGATATACAAGTGAGACACCATAACAGAACTATTTTTATATTTAAATCATAAGTTGAGCTACAAGTATTGGAATTGAACATAAGAGGATGTTTTGGAAAGCTGAGAAATAGAACTACAACTTTCATGAAAAAGTCAGAAGTAAATGGAAATTATAAAAGGGTAAAAAATGACTTCCAGTCCACCCTAAGTACACCTCTAATATCAAAATTCATCAAAAACCTAAAATTTAAAACTTAAGAGAATGAAAGGAAAATTAGAATATTATTGCACTAACCACTTTTTCAAGTTTAAACAAGCTTAAAAACTCTATCCTTGGGCCTTCTCCTTGTCTTTGGTGGAGTTTTCACCAATCTCTTCAAAGTAGGAAAAGAGCTCATTAAAATCAAAATTAACACTAGAAAAGAGAAGAGCATGGCTTAATGCATGAATTCCATGACTAATCCTAAAATTATACTTAATAAATCACAAAACCCAAAAGTTACAACTTACCTCCTTTAATGGCAACTCCAAAACCAAAGCTTAGAAACTCTAAATTCAAGCTTCTACTACTTAATTCTCAAAGTTTAATCAAAATCCTATGATTTAATTACGTCGTTTAGTGGTATTTGGAGGTAAAAAAATGAAAGAAAAATGGACGAAGAAGGAAGAAGAAGTTGGCGTGGGGGAAGAAGAAGGGAGGAGAGAGAAAGTGTTGGTGATTTAAGTAGCAAAGTCAAACTTTGCTTCTCATTTATGCTAAATCAATGGCTAAGATCAAGTCTTAGATAATCTCATCTAATGGCTCTAAATATTCCTCAAATAATTTATTTTTAAATATTATTTAACTCCACAAATTAATTAAATTGACTTTTCAAAAATAATTCACTGTTTATTCCTTAATATACCACAATAAAAAATAATATTCACTAGTTGCCGCAATTCTCTAAAAATATTCATGAAATATTCTCTACCTATCTAAATCATACAAACATGCTCCAAAAATATTAATTAACATACTAGACACATGTAGTAATTTTTTCGGACCAAAATAATACCATGTCCCGTACCGATGGCACTATTCACAGACCGGTAGATTACTATTTACGACACCGAAAAACTAGACTGTTACAGTCGCCATCTTTTCTTTCAAGTCATAAGCCTCATCAATCTCCTTTCTTTTAAAAGATCCTCTAATAGCTGCATCTAAAGTAACCTTAATGTTAGGAGATAATGCATCATAGAAAGTTTGTACCTGTAACCACTTAAGTAGAGCATGATGTGGGCACTTCCTCAACAGGTCCTTGAATCTCTCCCAAGCTTCGTACAAACTCTCTTGATCATGGTGGGCAAAGGTCATTATCTTGTTGGGAAGTTTGGTGGCCTTTGAAGTTCGAAAGAATTTTGCCAAAAATTTTTGAGCTAATTCCTCCCACGTAGTGAAACTTTCTGCAGAGCATGATTGTAACCAAACACGTGTTTTATCTCTTAGGGTAAAAGGGAACAATCTCAATTTAATGGGATTCTCAAAAACTCCATTTTCATTAAAGGAATCGCAAATTTCTAAGAAATTTGTGATTACGAGCATTGAGATCCACTGTAACACCCACTGCTCAATCCCGAAAGACTAGACGATAAATGCCACATTCGGTGCTGGAGCACCATCTTACTTTACTTAATAACCTAAATAATATATTAGAAGCGACTAAGTTTTCATAAGGAGGCAAGTAATTAAAATTTGAAAATAACAATTTTGGGGAAATTCCTACGGAAAATTCGCAAGAGTTTCTCCTAAAAATCGACTTGCCGTACGAAGAAAACAAATACACTTTTAATATTTACTCCTCCAAACCCCAAACCTCCAAATTAATACAATGGATCACACAACACTTCTATATAATCACATCAATCATCTTAAATTCTATCCTAACAGAATAGCATCCATTCAAGAAATAATTGCTAATGATAATTCACTTTAGATGTACATATAGATAAAACATTATAATTAGTCTCAAATCTCATAGATTTACAACTTAATATTTACAATCCCAAACTCTTTACAATATTTTTATACATACCATAATTTACATTCTAATACATATCCTACGAAAAATAAGGCTTCCTCTTCGATGCTACGCCCTTGGTCTTTAAGTAGCAACCACCGCTCTTAACCTGCACGTGATAAAAATCAACACGCTGAGTGAAAGACTCAGTGATGCTAAACAACTTAATAAATAAATAAAAGAGATTGCCTAAGTAACAAATTCATTAAATAAATTAAATTTCTTAAATCAAATACAAAATATCAAAGGTATGCAAATCAATAAATATATTCTGAAAATCATAATTAAATTCATTCTTAAGCATAAAATCATAGTTTGTCAAATATAAGGAAATTTCTATAAATACCATTATATTTTCATTTCCCTTGTAACCAAACAAGATTTATTCTTAATTAAGGGATCATACATATACTGAGAAAAATATAATCAGAATCGATTTCAGAGACAGAGATGTGGCCTATGAAAGCACTACTAGAGACAAAGATGTGGCCTGTGGAAGTGCCACCAGAGTATAATAAGCGCGTCCGCTTATCCAGAGAGGGCTGATAACCCTAGCATATGATCATAGCTCATATCATAACAGAGAGACATTAAAGCCAAGCATTCTCATCGTACATAGTAAATCTCATCTTACCATATTTCAACCATGCATAGTAGAGCCCAAATCAAAATCATTCTTTTATAAATAACCTTATTACTTATACATAAATCTTTTGCAAAATATCTCATAACTTAATGCTTAATATTTCAAAATTTCTTAACTTGCAACTTGTAAATACTTATCAAATCTTTCTTATGTTCCAAATCAAAATCATATTTCTTTAATACACATACATACATAACTTAAAATACTTAAAAATCAATGTTTAGAAGACAAAACACACGCCTTACCACCTTAGGGTGGTTCGGCCTCTTTAGGTAAATCAAAGGGGGAAAGGTTCCCTTCCATAAAACACCATAATTCAAGTTAGAAATACTTAGTTAAAACATTAAAGACCTTTACTTAACACATTTAGTCTTACAAGTTTATCTTTACACATTTCAGCTTTCTTTAAGTCTTGGAAAAGTTCTCAAACCTTTGTATTTAAGAAAGAGGTTTTAACCATCATTAAATTATTTATTAACAACCTCATTTAAGTTAAAATCTAACATAAAAGTCAAAGAATGCAAGGTGTCCTTCACCCACCATAGGTTCGGCCAACCTTGGAAAAGAAAGGAAAAATGGTTCTTTTGCAAAATAGTCACACTTTCTTAAAAGAATACCAATCCAAAACACATTTACCATCAAAGGAAATAAAAAACGAAGAACAAAATCAAAGGCCTTCCTCTTAGGGAGGTTCGACCAACCAAGGGGAAAGGGTAAGGAGTTGTTTTTCTCCCCATTCAAGCATTTCATTAAGCTTAAAATACATGGAAAATCATGTAAAAACATTCAAATACTCATTCTTCAACACAATTCCACAAAAACTCAAAAATTCATTCAAAAACCTAAAGATTGAAACTTAAAGAAAATGAAGAGGGAATTGAAATGATAATGCACTAACCTTCAAAACAAGCTTGAAGAAGCTTGGAAAGCCTCACTCTTTGGCTTTCTCCTTCCCTTTTGAGAGGGTTCACCAACCTCTTTAAAGTAGAAAAATGCACATTAAAATAAAAAATTAACAAAAGAAATAGACGGAGCATGATTGTAACAGCCTGTTTTTCAGTGTCGTTAATAGTGATTTAACGGTTTGTGAATAGTACCATCGGTCCGAAAAAATTACTGTGTGCGTAATATTTTATTTAATATTTTTGGAGCATGTTTGCATGATTTAGATAGGTAGAAAATATTTCATGAATATTTTTGGTGAATTAAGGCATTTAATGAATATTATTTCTAGTGTGGTATATTAAGGAATAAATGTGAAATGATTTTTGTGGAGTTAATTTAATTGATTGGTGGAGTTAAATAATATTTAGAAGAGAATTATTTGAGGAATATTTAGAGCCATTAGATGAGATTACTAAGGACTTGATCATAGCCTTTGATTTAGCATAAATTAAGAAGTCAAGTTTGACTTTTCCACTTAAAATCTACCACTCACCAAACAACACCTACATCTCCATCTTCATCTTCTTCTTCTTCGTCTTCTTCTTCTTCCTCTCATCCTCCACGCCACTCTCTTGTCTTTCTTTCTCTTCCATTTTCTTGAATTTGTTACTTCTAAACTACACAAATCACATAATTAAGCCTCGGATAAATGATTAAAGCATAAGAACTAAGTAAAGGGATTTGAAATTTGGAGTTCCTAAGCTTGGAATTTGGAGATTGCCATTGAAGCAAATAAGTTGTGGTTTTTAAGTTGTGTGATTTAATAAGTAGAATTCAAGGTTTAGGCATGGGATTAATGCATTAAATCATGCTCTATTCATTTTCTTTATTAATTTTTTATTCTAAGGGATATTTTTCCTACTTTGAATAAGTTGGAAAACCTTGAACTAAAGGCAAAGAGAAAGTGCAAGATCAAAGCTTTCTAAGCTTATTTAAGCTTGCCTTTAAGGTTAGTGCAATAATATTTCCATTCCTCTTTCAATTTCTTTAAGTTTGTAATTTTTAGATTTTGAATGGTTTTTGAGAAATTGTGTGAATTGAGTTAGGGAAGTGTATTGTGATTGTTTTAATATGATTTTTCATGCTTGATAAGCATAATGGAATGCTTAGAAGAGAAGGAGAGCACTCCCTTCCCCTTTCCCCTTCTTTGGCCGAACCCCTCCTTAGAGGAGGGTTTTATTCTTTTTTTTATTTTTTTAATTTGTTGTTGCTTTTGATTACCTTTTATTGTAAATGAGTTTTGACATGAATTTCCTTTAAATGAGTATGGTTATTTTGAAAAGAAATCATTTCTCCATTATTTTGGAAGAAGAGGCCGAACCTTGGTAAAGTGAAGGGCCTTGGTGTTTCCTTGATTTTTAAGCTTGATACTAATTTTAAAGAGGTTGTTAATGAGTAATTTGATGTTGGTTTAATGCTCTAATTTTAATTCTAATGTTTTAGTAATTTTCATGACTTAAAGAAGGTTTTGAAATTATAAAATGAATTTTATGGTTAAGTGTTTAAAGTGATGAAATTAATAGTTTTGAGAAATGGTTTTGAGATAGCAATTAAGGTTTTTGATGGAGGAAACCATTCCTCCCTTATTTCCATAAGAGTGGTCGAACCTTCTTTAGTAGGTAAGGCTTGATTTTCACTCTTTTCAAAGTATTGACTTAAGTATTTTATACCATATTATATATATGGCTTGAATATGTCCATTTGAATTCATTAGGTATGAGAAAAGGAGAAGGTAGTGAATTTTCGAAAGGTGGTGAATTTTCGCAAGTTGTAAGTTAAGTGATTTTGAAATAATGAGTAATTAAGTGATGAAGTGTTTTGATTAAGAATGATTTGATTTTGGGCTCTACTCTATATAATTGTAATATAGTAAAATGAGATTGATATTGATATATGAGCATGCTCGGATTATCAGCCCATTCTATTATATGGAAGCTATGATCATATGCTAGGGTTATCAGCCCTTATAAATAGGTAGACGCGCTTATTATTTGTGATAGTGCTTGCACAAGCCACGATTATGTGATATGTGGTGGCGGTTTCACAGGCTATGGGGGTGGCGGTTTCACGGGCCACGATTGAATGAATCTGGTTATATTTCTTTACTATATATATACGAGCCCTTAATTAAGAATGAAATTTTATTATGCTATAAGAAAATGAAGATATATTTGTATTTATGAATTTCCTTAACTAAGAACGTAATTTTATTTTGTTATAAGAAATCAGAAATATACTTATATTTATCGTATTTTCCTTATTGTTATCGGATGATGTATTAATCTTTAAGTGTGAACTTCTTTATGATTTTTGAAATATTTTGATTTAATTGGCACATTTTCAATGTTTAATATATATTTGAATTGAGTATTTTGAAACATATTTGAGATTTGTTGCTTTGGAATTTCTTGCTATTTTAATTGATATTTAATTAGCACCACTGAGTCTTCCACTCAGCGCGTTGATTTTTATTTCGCGCAAGTTGTGAGCTGTGGCAGTGACTCAAAGATCGAAGGAATAGCATCGGAGTAGAAGTATAAATTTTTGGTAGGCCATGTATTAAAATGTAAATTATGGCATGTATAGATTTATTGTAAACAGTATTGAAGTTGTAAATATTGATAATGTAGTTAAAGAGATTGGTGGTTATTTAAGTATTTTCATCTTATTATATTTATGGTGTATGAATGTTAATATATTTATTCTTGGAATGAATGGTGTAATAGCATTATAGGAGTTATGTGAATGGATATATACATTTCGAAGTGTTGCGTGTTTTTGAGTTGATTGAAGTTTTGGGGATTGGAAGAGAATTTATATTGGAAGTGTATATGTTTTCTTTGTGCGACAAGTAAATTTTTAGGGGAAATTCTTTCGAATTTGATAGCTTGTAAAATAAGCGTAAAATGTTATATATTTGATTATTGTTTATGGGTGATTTTTGGCTTAAATAAAGACTTTTCACTTGGTTTTCATATTTCCTATAGAAAATGTTACATTTGGCAAAAAGGAAGCTTTGGAGGCTAATTTCGGAAGTTTTGATGAAAGTTATCAAATTGGTATCAATTCCTCAAAAGCGCTTCTGGAAGTCTGCAGTTAGCGCTTGGGCAAGCACAGGGGGAGACCAGTCCAGGAGAGGGAATAGCTACTGGAAGTTTTGTAATAGTGCTTGGGCAAGCGCTAGAGAGCTGCGACCTGGATTTTGACAAATCTTACCAGACGCGAGAAAATCTTTTTAAATGCAAGCTGATATGAATTTTTAGGTATTTTACAGATAATTAAATATTTTAGATTTATTTTAAAAAGATATTATTTAGTTTTAGGGATTTTTTTTCTCATATATATTCTGAAGGTTTGTAAAAGGGGATTGCTCCTTCTTCCCCGTTACTTTCATTTCTATGTAAAAAAATAAAACACCAAATCTATTTTTATTTTCTTCATGTTCTTCACAGCCATGAGCAACTAAGCTCAATATTTTTAGTCAAGGGTTGAATTCAAGCAAGGATTCTTCGCAATCGTGAGATCTAAATGCTATAAGTATACTCTTTAAATCTGTTTGGCTTTTGTGTGTTTTCTGCAATTAGTGAAACCCCATCTCTAGCGTTTTCTTATTATTTGTTCAATAAGGGCCCATTGTTCAAACTATAGGGAAGCACATAGCTATCAATAAGGTTGAGATTCGTATTGTCTAACTGAGTTGAATAAGTAGCACATAATATAATTTAATTGCGTCCAAGCCTTCAAATTATATAATGGAAACCCACAATCTATTTTAAATGAACTGCGCTTGTGAGTTTATTGAATAGGGCAGGGTCTTTCTAGTTTGTACTTCTATTAGTGAATTAAATTCTATCGCTTGTTTAGCATTGTTCATTAATTAGAGATTATTCTAGTGCTTTGTTTGTGTAATCTAATACTACGGAAAGATTTTTCGGATGCGCTTGTCCAAAGATTATAACCTGTCAGTCATTCAATTTTCAGAGTAATTTTTGTATTTATGATCGATCAAGAGAATCCCGTGTTGTGAATCATCCTTGGCTGAATCGTCTCCTTTATTGGTATTTAATTATTTAATTTATCGCTTTTTGTTACTTAGCTATTATTTTCGATTGCAACCTGATCAAAAACCCCATTTTTTATTTATTTGCCTTTATAAACTGATTTCAAATTAAAAATTAGGTTTTATTAGTCTCTAGGGTTCGACCTTTCTTTCCCTATCTACAATTTATCTAGATTAGTAAATCATGAATTATTCTTGGTGGCTTTGACACCCATCAGAATTTTTTGTAGAAATTTTTTAAAATATTATTTTTAAATTTTAATTACTTGCCTTCTTATGAAAATCTCGATACTTTTTATATATGATCTAGAGCTATTAAGTAAGATAAGACCGTGCCCCAGCACCGAATGTGGCATTCATCATCTGGTCCTTCGGGATTGGGCAACGGGTATTACAATGATTTAATGCATCAATTACATGTACTAACCATGAATTCTACTTATTAATTCATAAAACTCAAAAATCACAACTTACTTGTTCTTGGTGAAAACTTCAATTCCTTAGCTTAGGACTCCAAATTCTTACTCTTTTCACTTAATTCCTAAGGTTTAATTACTAAACTTTGGTTTAATTCATGAAATTTAAGGTAGTTTAGGGGTAAGAAAAATTAAAAGAAATGGAGAAGAAGATGAAGGAGAAGAAAGAGAATGTGTTGCTTAATGAGTGGTAACTTTTAAGTAGAAAAGTCAAATTTGACTTTTTCATTTTATGTCAAATGAATGGGTATGATCAAGTCTCTAGTATTCTCATCCAATGGCTCTAAATATTCATCAAAGAATTCTCCTCTAAATATTTGTAGACGTAAAATTTGTTCCTCAAATTTAAGAAATAAAAATACAAAATACAAATATAATTTATGATGTAGTGGATATAATCTCTAGTGAAATCTTTTATTATAATGAAGATTATCCTCTGATTTTTCTCTTTGTCAGGAGCGCGATTCAAGGGTCGAAAGACTTGAACTTGAATACGATTCAACGGCCGAAAAGACTTGACGTTGAATGAAGAATGAGTGCTTGACGATTCAAGGGTCGTGGATATTTGATCTTGATTTCACGTTAAACTTTGATTCTTTGAACTTGAGAGAGAACTTTTAAGTCTTGTGTTCAACAGAGTTTCAAGGCTTCTTTTATGTTTCTTTTCTCTACGAGTCTGTGTGTATCTATGTGAAGAGATGCCTCCTATTTATAAAGATTTGAGGGAGTCCCCATGTAATGTGATTGGCCCACTTGGCAAGTTCTCATTGGCTACTGTTGTGTTACCTAACTCATGTAGATGTGTGATTTATTAGCCAAGATTTAATTTATTTGGTCCACTTGGCTAATTTTTATTGGACTTTACTATATTATTTATTTATGCAATAAATAATATTTATCCAATAATTTTATTTTAATAACCATTTAAATATTTTGATCAGTTATTAAAATAAATTATTTAATTTAACTAACCAACAATTTACCTGGTTAATTAAATAATTAAGTTAATAATTAAATTAACTTAAATAAAATTTAGATGTTTACATATGCCCCTTTGAGACTTGTTCATCAACTTATTTGAACGAGTCTCGAAAATTTGAAAATTTTTTTTAATTCATGCCCTTTTTTGTGGCATGAAATTTTTTTTTTTTCCTTGGCCTAATTTGATGGGCCAAATTTTTTTTTTCCTTTTCTTTTTCTTTTACTTGAATTTTCAAGTTAAAATTTGTTGGCAACTCCAATTTAATAGGCTAATTATTTTTTTTAGCTCAAATAGTAAAACTCTAATTTTTTATGATTAGAATTTTTTATTTTTCTGTTTTTTTATCCTTCAAAAAATTAAATTCTTTATAATTTTGAAGTTGAGAATCTAAATCCTTATCGAATTTAGAATAAAAATTTAAATCTTTATTAGATTTAAAGTTAACAGTACTGTATAAAAGCAACCCTTGCTTTAAAAGAAAATTACATTAAAGACTTAACACAATCCACTGAGTTTCTCCCGCCGCAGTGTCAACGTATGCCTCCTTCATAATCTTTTTTTTTTTTAACGATGAAATCTATCTTGGCACGCTATGCTTAGCACCTCTGATGACATGGCCACTTTTGACAAAAGATCATTCAAATTATAACTTCCTTTTCTTGTCTTTTTTTTTTCGTTATTTTCTTCACAAATCACTTGATTAACTTAATATTGATGAATGCAACAAACCCAATTGTTGCATATTTGACTGCGCCATATTCCACTTTTTTTTATTCACCTAACTTGATAGTGCCATCACATCATGTGGCCACCCATCAAAAATTTTTTTTCGCCCGTGAATTACCTGGGCATGGACAGAAGGTTTACTAAAGCTTGGTTTGAATTTTTTTTCTTTTTTTTTGTTTTATTTTCCTTTTTTTTAGGAAAATTCTGAATTGATGATCATAAACAGTAATTTTCACATGCTTGATTTCAATTTGCATGTTTGATTCAATTTATGACCAATAATTAGTGAATTTAATTTCGTCTAAATACAGTTGATCATATAAATTTGATTTTTTTTAAAATTCATATGAACTATATTTGTCATGGACATGTCAAAATTGATTTTGATTTTTTTTAACAAGTCCTCTTTTTTTTTTAGATAGTCAACTGCTTTTGAGACTTTATCAAAATGATTCGTATAATTGATTTTTCGGTTTCGCGAAAAATTCCATATATGAAATTTTTGAGCGACAATGAAGATGATTTAAATTCTGGAATAATCTTTACTTTTCAAATATCTGCTGATGAATTTTTGGGAGCCAATGCATCAAGCAAAGTTGATTCACCTCATCTTATGGTTTGGACTATCGAACAGACATGTGAATTCTAACTTTCACATGAAGTAGTTAAGCATGTCCAATGTCTTTTGCTGTAGACTTCACTTCATTCGATTCAAACTCCATAAAATAATCTTCCACTTTGAGGAGTCGCATACATAGCAATGAAGTTTCTTGGTATCCTTTGAAATTTGCTGGTGAATTTTCATTTGTCGAGCTCTATTGGGAGTGTCTTGAAAATGTGCTGGCAAGTAACAAGCAACTACTTTTGAAAGTCAATGTGTATCATACTTTGTTTGTATCACTCGTCACTTATGATCGTTGCCCTAACGTCATTCATCATTTTTATGAACATTGGAGTGCTTAAACAAATACTCTTTTCCTCCCAGCTGGAGAAGAGTCAATTTCTCTTTTGGATGTGAAGCTCCTAGGTGGACTTCCAATTCACGGCTCATTTTATGACGAGATGATCCCTTCAACTGCAGATCTCACTGGAATTGATGAAGGTGGAGCTCCTCTCTACCACGAAGCTGCAAATACTTATTCTATGCTTACTACAAAAATGCCAAGCAAGTTGAAAGCACCTTTGAGTTGAATGTTCGCAACTGGATAAACTTTTAGTTTCGCAATTTTGTTAGATATCCTGAGTCTCCTGAAAAGGACTACACTAAGAGAACTGCTCCTCCAAGAAGAATTTTAATCCTTCAGGTGTTATTGGCAACAAATTACCACAAGATGCAAACTGGCAAAAACCTTTTGAGATTCTAAACATAGAAGATGATCTACAAGAAGAAGTTTATTTGGCTGCTTTGATTTCTTGTTGGCTATGCAAGTTTGCTCTTCCACATGATCTAACGAATCTTATTTGCCCAAGTACTTTCAAAGTTGCAAGTAAGATTGCCTTTGGCGAAACCTTTTCCTTGGTTATTCCTATTTTGGCAAGCATTTATAGAGGCCTTCGAGCAATCTCTACTACAATAACTTTGAAGAGGTGTGAAGTTCCATTACCTTTCCATTATGTTTATGCTTGGCTAGCTAACCGTTTTGACACACATTTTACGCATGATATTGACAAAGATGCTAGAATGACTTCCTATAATGGACAATGAATGGCCAAATACTGTAATAAAACTGAAGTCATCGAACTTTTTATGGAAAGGAAAGCTTATTTGGGTCCATCCCGTGTAATGAAGAGAGACCTCCTTTTAGAAGATAATGGCAAGTTATCTTCACAAAAAGTGGAACACTTCATCAATCTTCGTTCAAGCTTCTTGACTTTGCGCTATAAAAATCAATACTTCATTAAGTCGTATAGCCACCCACAGATTTAGTAGACAATTGGGTTATTGCCAAGATCTTCTTGGTAACATGGATATATCCTTTGCAAAAGTGTGTTTGGAAACAGTCATATAGCTTTGGGAATCTTGCGTCCCTTTAGCTAGTGGTGCTAAACTAACTATTCGTTCAGTGAGGCTTGATAGTCGTTTCTCTTATACTGAAACGTATAAGGATTGGTGGAAAATGGAATGGTCTAAAGCTTTTTCTCAAGATGAGATGCCAAAGTTAAAAGCAATGCCAAAACTATTGAAATCTTTAAAGTCTTCCCGTCTAAAGAATTCAAATGTTGAGAAGAGTAGATGCATCCCTTTAAATCCCCTCTAAGAATCTACAGTTGAGAAAGATAAGAGAGAGGCACTCAAACAACTGCTAGTACTTCTACACAGAAAGATTCTCTTATAGAAGCTAGCGATGAGTCAAATCCCTCAAATAATGGCATCTCCACCCAAGCTGCAACAACTCCAAAAGCAGCTAAAGAAGCATTGGATTTCCACTCCAAACAAAGGCATTCTAAAAGGAAGATACTTAATTCATCTCTTCCAAATGAAGAGCAACATGATTTCAACTGTTGTTGGAAGAAAATAAAGCGAAACAAGCAGGCTTCGTCAGCACAACTTTATGATGCTAATGACTCGGTAAGCTTTTTTTCTTTTCTTTTTTTTTAAACTTGTTTTTTTCTTTTACTCCAATCTCTTGAACCCTTTTTTTTTTTTCAAATTTCTTATTGTAGATGGGCTTCAATGATATGGTTTGTGATGATGAACCTTGTACACTGCCTGTAGATAGCATGAGTTCTATACATGAGCCAACTTCTTTCGATCTTTCCTTAATTAGTTCGAAGGATCTTAATGGAAATCCTCCATTGACAGAATCTAACACTGATCACTATAGTAGAAACCCACAAGATACTCATCAAACAAAGAAAATGAGTTGTCCTACTACTTTTGAAATGTCTTCATTTTGTGGTAATGATTTTATGATTGACTGTCGCCGTAAAGTTTTAGTAATGGCATGGAAGGGATTAAGAGCCCAAATTGATCGAACTTCTACAGCACATGTTCCTTCTCTTACTAAACAAGCCCACATAATATTTGATGTCATTGAAAAAGGAGAAGGATTTGATACCACCATCTTAAGAGAGTAGTTTGCGGCCTACCTCAAACTTGTAAATGATTTCTTACAATTGAAATCATCTTTTTCTTCAAGTGTTTCATCAAAATTTCAGCTGAAGGAATTGGAAAAGTTAAAAGGGCGACTGGATGATTCTTTAAATCTTGAGAAAGAGGCCATTGCCAATGCTTCATTTGTTAAGGATGAACTTGTCAAAATTGAGGAAGAACTGCCCAGGCTGACTTCAAGGAAGAAAGCACTTGAGTCCTCCTTAGAAGGTATGAAAGGTGATATCTTGGAGAAACAGAGCATGGTTTCTCAAGTTCATGAGGAAATGTCCAAAGTTAAATCTATGCCAGTCCATAGTGAAGAAGATGAGCAATCTCTCTCTAAGTTGCAAAAGCTACTTTCTGACAAGCGCAATGAGTTGGAGCAGCTTGAATGGAGTCCATAGAAGCTTTCCTTTTTTATTTTTAGGCATTGCTTAGTTTTCTTTTTTTTTTTTTTTTGAATGTAATTAAACTCCTTCATTATTAATAAAATTTGATTTCATTAATTATTCATCACACTTCTTTTTTTTTTACTCAATTTTAATTTTTTTTTTGTGACTGTACTTAGCAAAATACTAAGTTGCCTAAGTTCCTTCTTTTTAGAAGGATCAAGTCATAACATAGTTCAATTACAAGGGATTTTTTTATTTTATTTTATTAAACGTTCATAGTTTTAGCTCGTGTGGGCCAGGAGCGCTGTCGAGCTTCTAGGCATAGTATCTCTTCAAAAAATTGCCATTGATTGGCCTGATCCGCATTCCATCTTGATCAATTATCTTGTATGCTCCATTTGAGTAGACTTCTTGAACTATATAAGGCCCGTCCCAATTTGAGAGGAGTTTATTGCCCATACATCGTGACATGATTATTGGTCTTCTCACTACTAGAACCAAATCACTAACTTGAAAAGGGCAAATTCGCACCTTCTTATTTAAAGCTTTGCACATTTGGGCTTGATAACACTCCAAACGTTGTTGCGCTTCAAGCCGTTTTTCGTCTAGTGCTTCCAACTCTTCCAAGCGAAGCTGAGCATTATCTTCATTAGAGAGACCTTGAATGGCAATTCTCAAAGAGGGAATTTGTTGTTCAAGAGGAAGAATAGCTTCTATACCATAAACAAGCGAATATGGAGTTGCTTGAGTTGATGTTCTATATGTAGTTTGATAAGCCCATAATGCTTCCCTTAACCTTTCATTCCAATCCTTTTTTGATCGATTGACAATTTTCTTGAGAAGTTTGCTAAGAGTCTTATTGAATGTCTCTGCAAGCCGTTTGCTGGTGCATTGTACATGGACGAATTATATTGCTTGAATTTGAATTGCTCACATAACTTGTCCATGGCTTTATTACCAAACTCCCTTCCATTATCAGTTATGATGTATCTAGGTACACCAAAACGATAAATAATGTGTGTTCTAATAAATCTCACCATGGTCTCCTTCTTGATTTCTTTGTATGGAGCAGCTTCAGCCCATTTTGAGAAGTAATCAGTAGCAGCAAGAATATACGTATGACCACTTGAACTTTTTGGAAGCGGTCCTACAACATCCAATCCCCAAGTTTCGAAAGGCCATGATGCTACTGTTGGGTAAAGCAGTTCAAGCGGTTGATGAATTAAGTTTGCATGTAATTGATGTTCTAGACATCTTTTGGCGTAATTCATGCAATCCGTTACCATCGTTGGCCAATAGTACCCCATCCTTTTGATCTAAAAGTGTAACTTTGGCCCAGATTAGTGTGCACCACACACACCTGAATGTGCTTCTTCTAAAGCTTTAATAGCTTCTTCCTCCCCAAGGCAACGTAGAAAGACTCCATCAAAAGAGAGACGATGAAGTGTACCTTTGAAGTTAATGAAGCGAGAAGCCGGACATCTTATTTCGGCTTTCTTCTTTGGATCATCTGGAAATTTTCCATGCTCCAAATAATTGACCAGAGGTTTTCTTCAATCTTCTTTATCAATTTGATAGACGGAGACAATATCCACTTCTCCAAGTTCAACATCTAACATGGGCGGTATTACCCATCATTTGCATATTGGCACCCTCATTTCTTCATCTAGCAATGCTAGAGTTGATGCCAAATTTAATAAAGAATCAACTTGCCAATTTTCTTTTCGAAATATGTGCTCGGTGGAAGCACTATCAAACTAAGAGAGAAGTTTAATAGCATAGTTGAAGTAAGGCAATAATTTTGGCTTTCTTACTTCATATAAAGAAAGTACTTGATTGATAATTAACTTTGAATCTCCAAATACCTTCAAGTTAGATATTTCCATATCAATCGCCATTTCTAGGCCAAGTATCAAAGCCTGATATTCTGCCACATTATTTGAACACCTCTCGACTAAGTTAAACACGAAAGGTAAAATTTCTCCTTCTGGAGTGATGAAAACAACTCTAGCTCCTACTCCCATCTGACTAGATGCACCATCAAAGAACATTCTCCAGGGTTGTGGAACTTCAATAAGGAAAACTTCTTCAACTGGCAACTCTTCAGAGAACTTCCAATCATCAGGAATAGGATGGTTTGCAAGGAAATCAGCAAGAGCTTACCCTTTTGTTGCTCTTTGTGCAATGTATGTTATCTCAAATTCTTGAAGTAATAAAGCCCACTTTACTAACCTTCCAAACAACACTAGTTTGACCATTAAATATTTGATGGGATCAGCCTGTGAAATCAAACGAACTAAATGTGCCTGCAAATAATGCCTTCGTTTCTTTATAGCAAAAATTAATGCTAGACACATCTTTTCGATTGGCGAATAGTTCAACTCGGCACCAGTTAACATTCTACTGAGATAATATAATGCATTCTCCCTTCTTTCATCATTTTCTTGTGCTAATAATACTCCAAAAGAGCATTCTTGAGTAGCAATATACAGGATAAGGGGATTCCCTTGTATTGGCGCTCTAAGCATAGGTTGATTCATCTAATAAGATTTAACGCTTCTAAAAGCATTGCTACATGCTTCATCCCATTCGAAAGGAACTCCCTTCTTCATGAGTCAACTGAACGGTTGACATCGACCATCTAGATTTGAAATAAACATTCGAATGTATGCCAATGTGCCCTATGGGCTTTTAAGTTCATGAATGTTTCGAGGTTCCAACATTTTGAGGATTGCATCAACTTTGGACTGATCAATCTCAATACTTCGATGTCTCACAATGAACCCTAAAAACTTTCCTGAAGAGACTCCAAATGCACATTTTAAAGGATTCATCTTCAGTTGAAATTTACGTAAGCGGTGAAATACTTGTCGATGTTCCTGGATGTGGTCAGTTGCATTCTTTGACTTATACAACTAGATCATCAACATAACACTCAAAATTTTTATGGAGCATATCATCAAAGATTCTTTGCATTGCTTATTGATAAATAGCACCAATGTTCTTCAATCCAAAAGGTATAACTGTGTAGCAATATATACCTTTTAGTGTTCAAAATGTTGTTGCTTTTGCATCCTTGACAGCCATCGGGATTTGATTATAGCCAGATGAGTCATCCATGAAAGAGAGTCGCTCGTAACCAGTTGTGGCATCCATCATAATTTCAATGATGGGAAGAGGAAAATCATCCTTTGGACATGCATTGTTTAAGTCTCGAAAGTCTACACAAATTCTTAATTGTCCATCTTTCTTTTTGACAGGAACAATGTTTGATATCCAAGTACGATACTTGACTTCCCTTATGAAACCGGCTTCAATGAGTTTGTTGACTTCAGCTTCAATCAGTGGGATCAACCCTGGACGAAATCGCCTTTGAGCTTGTTTCAGTGGCTTCACCCCAAGTTTGATTGCCAAGTTGTGGACTGCTACCTTAGGATCCAACCCCGGTATCTCTTTATAAGACCATGCAAATACATCTCGATACTCTCGAAGCAATTCCGTATACTCCATCTCCTCCTCATATGATAAATTTGCACTAAGGAAAATTGGGCGAGGATCTTCCACTATTCTAATATTGATCTCTTTCAACTTATCAACTGTAGCTTTATTCTCCTCTTCCAAAGCCAAAAGAGCATCCTCAGCACTTTCCTCAATAAGATCTTGGTCTTGATCCATGTCTAAGTAATATGGCCAACCATCACTACATCAAGTTCCTCTTCCTCAGATTGATGAGAGACTTGGCCAGTTATTACCACAGTATGGGGCTTTGCCTTCAATATGGACCCCATAGTCACCACCCACTCAATTTTTCTTTTCATTCGAGAGGGGATGTTGCTACGCAAGTCATTATAATCTATAGCAACAGTAGATTGCTTCTTCTTGCTCTTCTTTCCTTTACTTGGTTTTGAAATCCCAAGTCTTGGGTGAATGGAGGTTTTACTGCTTTCAGCCTTTACACCTTCTGGAGTTCCAATTCGATCAAAGACTGAAATACAATTTGAAGAAACTCCTAATCGACTGAAAATAGAAGATCTTGAGACCTCACTTTTTGTCTCCTCTACTTCTTCAACATTAATGTGATTAAAGGCTTCTCTTTTGATTTTCAAACATAAAGGAGAGGAGCTTGATACCCCAGACCACTCTTAGACCTCTGATCAGCAGTACGCTTCTCCTTCCATACTTTGTGAATTTCGTTTGATAGTTGTTCACTATCACCATTCTTGAAATCCTTTGTCAGTCGAGCCACATCAGTAAAACTATACCCAGCTTTAGCTAGTAGTTTATAAGCATTGTGGTCAAAACCACTTATTCTTTTGGCTGGCAATGCTTCAAGCTCAATTATTGGACTCTTGGAAGGCCTTTAAAAACCCTTCAATGGTGGCCTGAAAACCTTAGAGGAAACAAGACTAGTGACCGGGAGAGTTAAACCTTTCAAGTTTTGTATGATATCTTTCGAATTTGAGAAGGAAGATTGATCATCTTTGCCTTTGGAGAGATGTACAAAATGAAGCTTCATTATTCTTATAATCGTTTGACTTGTCTTTACTAAGGCATCCTCCTTGTGTTCCTCTTTTGAGGAAGATTCCCCTTCTTCAGTCTTCTTTGCAGGATCCTTTTCTTTAACATCCTCAAGAACTGGTGGAATCTCTTCAATAAAAAATTTCTCAAAGTAGAACTTTACATCAGTAAAGTATGATTCAGCTTCAATAAATGGCTTCGAATCAGCTACGACTGTTCTTATCTTTCCATCTTTTGAGTACTTGAAGCATTGATGGTCAGTTGAAGGCAACACCTTATTCCCATGAATCCACGGATGCCCCAACAGTACATTATAAGTCATTCTTGCATCAATCATATGCAGAAGAACATTTGACTCCATTTCATCAATATGCAACTAGAGTTGAATTCTACCAATAGCCCTTTGCCCATTCTGATTGAAGCCATGTATCATCAGTCGACTTTGCTTCAATTCATCCATGGGTATGCCCAGTTCCTTAAAGGTCTTGAGAGGCATAATGTTGATGGCTGAACCTGGATCAAGTAAGATTCTATTTATCTTCCTCTCATAAATGTAACCTGCAACAAACAAAGGATGATTATGAGGCTTATCACCAAGCACCCGATCTTCATTAGTAAAGGTGATTTTCTCCATAACAGTATAGTAGGCCTACGCCTCTTAAATCTCCTCATCACTATCTTGTTTCAATTCTCCTTCAAGATGATAGCATGGAAAAGAAAGTTTTGCAGCCATTAACTCTTTTGGCATGTATTCTGCCAAAGTGATTAGTTGCCTAGGCTTTTTATTTATACAGTCTTCTACTTGTGATTTGAAGATCCCTTTTGGCTTTCGGGACTTTGCTCGAGTTTCTGAGGAAGCCAGTTGTGTTGACTTGACAAGTTTCTTCAATACCTTATTCCTCTTTAACTACTTCTTTTGCGAGTAACCAAAGTCCATCCTTCATCTTCAAACTAGTTTTCAGCAAGCTCATTGCCTCTGATAGTTCTCCCATCTCCTTGTAGCAAACTAATTTATTTGTCAGAGAATTTTAGTTTGGAACAAACACCTCAACTTGAACCGGGTCCAGAGAGGCAAACCTTATTGTTTCTCTTCTTGTTGAGATTGGTGATTCACCAACCGCTATTGTTACCATATTAGCAGTCGCCTCCTCCTCATCGAAAAAGATGACATCATTCCTCTGAAGCTCCATAATTTTATCCTTCAAGACGAAGCACTTCCCGATTGGATGACTAATTAGTCTATGATACTTGTAATAATTTGGATCATCCACTCGATTTCTTCCTCTAGGCACTTCATCTTTGGTAATTGGATGAGTTTAGCTTTAAATAATTCATCCAACATGTCTGAAACATCAGAATCGAAAAAGAGATAGCTCTTTTCCTGCCCCTCTTTCAACGTAGCCTTCTTTCTTTCTACAAGTTGAAAAGGAGTGGCCTTTGCAGGCTGCTTGTTTTCAATCTTTTGTTGCAACTTGATTGGCTTTGCTGTTACAGCCATAGATTACTTACCGTCTAATTTAGCAGGTGGTTTGGCAAATTTTCGTACTTTTGGCTTATCTTTTCCCTTTCTTGGCTCTTGAACTCGAAAATTTTGATTCCCATGATCAGAAATGCTAAGTTCCATATCATGAGCCCGGGTAGCCAATTCTTCAAAAGTGTGTGGCTTGATCCCCTGCAAGGTGTAGTGCAAGCCCCAATGCATGCCCTTGATGCACATATCAATTGCTGAAGATTCAGATAGTTTATCTTTGCAATTCAAATTGAGGCTTCTCCATCTTTCGATATAGTCAATCATAGATTCCTCCTTCCACTGACAAGTAGCTATGAGTTCAATCATGCTGGCTATACATTTGGTGCTGTAAAAGTGATTAATGAACTCCCGCTCCAATTGTTCCTAGCTGTCAATGGAACCCGACTTGAGATCCATGTACCAATCAAAGGTAGTTCCCTCCAGGGACCGAACAAATTACTTGACGAGTAGATCACCGTCAGTGCCAGTATTATTGCAAGTTTTCACAAAGTGAGCTATATGCTGTCTTGGATTTCCCTTTCCATCAAATTATTGAAACTTGGGAGGTTGGTAATTTGATATCATCCTCATCATGTCAATCCTCAAAGTGTATGGCTTCGAGTAGGTGTAAGAAGGTTGCATCGTAGTCTCCAACTGATCTTTCAAGGCTTCTTTAATCAGCTCCTTCAATTGAACAGTCGAGATTGAGCCGTCAGTAGCAAGTTTGACACCACTTTCTGCAATCTTCCTTGACGGTGTCTCTTTTGGTGGCAGGATGAACCCTTTTGATGCAGACTCATCTTTTTTGAACATTTGACTCTTTCCAGTCACGTTATCCAGCCTATTCATGAGATAGGCAATTTGGTTGTCTTTCTCCTGAAAAGCATGATTGAGAGCTTCTAGTTGCAACTTCAGAACATCCAGTTCTTCCTCTAAGGTAGTTTCAGTCATCATAACAGACATGACATTGGAAGAGTTTGCTGCTGAAACAGTCGATTGCTTTTGGGAAGCACCTTTCTCAACTGACTCCACCCAAACTAGCGAGGCAACAACAGTTTGTTGAGGAAGAGGAGTCATTTTTGCATAAATTTTTACGATAGACTTCATCTTGATATTTGCATCAGGACTCGAATCGGCAGTGGATCCGGCACTAAGGACACTTGAGCGCCAGTTTATGCGGCCTTCGAGGTGACAGTGATCTTTCTTGGTGCCATCGAATCCTTTAGCTGATTTGTTGAAACTCTGAGAATCACAAAGCAAAGAGATGAGAGTTATAGAGGTCCCACTAGGTGTGCCAGAAATATGTAGACATAAAGTTTATTCCTGAAATTTAAGAAATAAAAATACAAATACAAATATAATTTGTGATGTAGTGGATATAATCTCTAGTGAAATCTTCTATTACAATGAAGATTATCCTCTGATTCTTCTCTTTGTCGGGAGTGCAATTCAAGGGTTGAAAGACTTGAACTTGAACACGATTCACGGCCGAAAAGACTTGACGTTGAATTGACGAAGAATGAGTGTTTGACGATTCAAGGGTCGTGGAGACTTGATCTTTAATTCATGTTGAACTTTGATTCTTTGGACTTGAGAGAGAACTTTTGAGTCTTGAGTTCGACAGAGTTTCGAGGCTTCTTTTCTGTCTCTTTTCTCTATGAGTCTATCTGTACCTATATGAAGAGAGGCCTCCCAGTTATAGAGATTTGAGGGAGTCCCCATGTAATTTGATTGGCCCACTTGGCAAGCTCTCATTGGCTACTGTTGTGTCATCTGACTCATGTAGACGTCTGATTTATTAGCCAAGATTTAATTTAATTGGTCCATTTGGCTAATTTTTATTGGAACTTACTACATTATTTATTTATGCAGTAAATAATATTTATCTAATAATTTTATTTTAATAACCATTTAAATATTTTGATCGGCTATTAAAATAAATTATTTAATTTAACTAACCAACAATTTACTTGGTTAATTAAATAATTAAGTTAATAATTAAATTAACTTAAATAAAATTTAGGTGTCTACACTATTATTTAACTCCACCAATTAATTAAATTAACTCCATAAAAATAATTTATCAATTATTCCTTAACATACTACACTAGAAAACACTATCCATTAAATACGTTAATTCTCTAAAAATATTCATGAAATATTTTCTACCCAACTAAATCATGCAAACATGCTCCAAAAATATTAAATAAAATATTAAACATACATAGTAATTTTTTCAGACCGAAATAATACCAAGTCCCGGACTGATGGTACTACTCACAGACCGGTAAATCACTATTATCGACACTAAAAAATGATATGGAAAAATGGAATATTACATTCTCACTAGGTAAACCTCCATATTGGATTAAGGCAGAAAGCATTTGAATAATTGCAGGTTTTATTTCAAAGTTGTTAGCTTCTACCTTAGGTTTGGTGATACTTGAGGTGATTCCATTAAGAGAAGGAGTTGTATAATCACACAAAGTGCGAACAGGAGGTCTTCAATTTTGCTCTAGCTGATGCTGTAATATCTCATGCTCCTCTTGCTCTACTAAATCGTGCAATTCATTCTCTAATCCAGCCATGTTTGATTGTCTTCTTTGTTGACGTTCTCGATTCCTTCTTACAGCATTATTCCTTTGACACGTCTTTTCAATTTTTGGATAAAAAACTAAAGGTTCAACGCGATGAGACCGTCTTTACATAAACACCTGAAAAATTCCTTAGAAAAGAAAATTAAAGTAACAAAAAAATAAATATCTAAATTAATAATAGGCCAATTAGTATTGATATTGGTAATGCCAATTCCCCGGCAACGGCCAAAAACTTGATAGCGATTTTCGCAAGTGTACGGAATCGCAGCAAGTAATAAAAAGTAAGCAGAGTATCATCCCACGAAAATTGTATACAATATATACATCCATAAGTATAAAAAATTCCTACAATAAGTTATAAATAAAAATATATACTATATATGAGTATTTTAAATTCAAAATAAAAAATATATAATTAATAACTACTTCCTAAAAATACTCTACGAATATTATATTTGGACATAAATGACCAAATAACCGAAGGGGCTACTATTACATATAATAATAAAACATATTAAATAATAATATTAGACTCCTAAGTAAACTCTAATTAATAAATAATATATGATTCCCACGATCCTTATCTTAGTATAATTTATTTTAACTCCAATATATATAGCCTAAATTTAATTCAAAATATGGACGAATTCTAAAATATTCTCAAAACTCAATTTTGATGGTTTATAATATTTAATGATTTTAGGAGGTTGTCGGTGTGTATTCGCTACTAATTCAGTATATTTGGAGGCATGGACAGTGGAGAGAAATGGCACCAAGGCTTCTTGGACTAGATTGTTCAAATTTAGCGGTTGTACAATATTTGAAGATGCAATTTGGTATGGGATATTATGGGTTTCAAGGAATGGTAATGTTTTGTTCCTTCGTGATGAACGGAAATTAGTGTTATATAATCTTGAAGAACAGAATTCAAAATAGTATAGAGTACCTTATGATGGGGCTAGTTTTCGGCGATTACTTGGAAACTCTTGTTTCCTCTAATGCTCTAAAGGCTCAATAATGGAATAAAGTATGTCATACCCTTTTCTTTGTGTTCGCTTGCAAGCAAATGAATTTACTATAGCAAATTTCTTAGCTTGTGTCCAGACCATATGCTTGGCCTGTCTTTAATATCGTGGTTTGCGTATGCGTTAGTCTAATAGTCATCTGTTGAGTATTTGCTCCATATTGTAAGCAATTCATTGAAATATATTCCTTAAATGCATGATAAATTTACCACTATTTTTTGCCAAAAATTTGTGGCGCTTTCAACTTCTATTTTAATCTATTAACATTTTAATTTATAAAAATTTATATCTCAGCTTATAGAATTATTCTATTCAACGCTCTAACTTGTAAAATCTGACAAATTAAAAATTTATTATATAGTTAAAAAATATGAAAATTATAAATTCAATAGTAATACCAACTACATATAAAAAAAATGTTAATGCAGAAATATGTGCAATGTAACCAAAAATCACAGGGTTGGGTCAATACAGTTTTTAAAGAAAATCACATGGTTGAATATATACTTTTGGCCTAAAATAATTTAATGTATGTGTTTGGTGTAAATACATGTTGGACTTGCGAGTCTAGCTTCTATTAGGCCGCTAAAGTGGGTCATGGTGGATTATTAGTGACAAGGATTTTAGAAACAAAAAAATTTTGTTGGTAGTACTAAATCAGCCACAACAAAGAAGGAATTAGCATAAAAAAATTTTATGGTAATTATTTCTTTTCTTGTAGTGAAATGCAAGAATAATTCAAACACTCATAACTAAACTCTATAAAGCATGTTAATCTCATAAATAACTGAACCCCCAAATCAAATTTATGAACAAAAACTAAAACATAAAGAACATGAAAACTATTTACGAATTGTGGTTCAGTTGGCAACACAGGTTGAACATGTGGAAAAACTCTCGGGTTTGATCCCTACTAAATTCACTTACAAATTCCTTTGAGTTATGACCCTAAATACTCTTACATGGCATGAATGTTGCAAGATGATTTAATGGTAAGGAAATAAGGAAGAAGAGATTGTGTTCTTTTCTCCAATGTGGGCTATTACAGGGAGAAAAAGAAGATGAAGGAAGAAAGAGAAATGGCTTTGCAAACACAAAGACAAGACTTTGATCAAAGGGCCATGATTTTTTCACTTACAACTTCCATAAATTAGAGTTTTCCTCACATAACTCTTAAACTTTGTTCAATAAACTCATATCTCTACACTTTATAATTTCTAATAAAATCTCCAAAACACTATTTGCCTACAACTTAAATTCTCATGTAAAAATCACAACTTGGATTTTACTATGCATAACTATTCATATTAAGTCTAAATCAACTTCATAAATATTATTTATGAATAATATTATTCTCGACTCACATAAGATACCATTTTCTTCTTGAGTGGTACTATTTACAATCCAATTATGTTGTTGCTCATAACCCAAGAATTTTTGGGTGTTACAAGGTAAGAAGGAAAGATGAAGAGAGAGGCGATAATAGTTGGAGGACTGAAAAAAAAAAAAAAAAAAGAAAAAAAGTGGGTAAGCAACATTTGGAAATAAAAATAGAAAAAGAGATAAAGAGAATAATTTTTATCTCTTTAATTGTTTTTAGTTTTGGAATTGAAAATGGCGACTATCGTTTCAAGAGCGTCTACTTGTGAACCCCTACCCCGACACACATAGGCGTGAAATGCATATGACAAAAGGATAGAAATGCACGTGATGTGTGAGTCGCCACCTTGTTTAATTATTTAAGGGTAAACTAGGAAAAACCCTAAGTGACTCCAATTTTA
>CANUEP010004426.1:0-10779 GCA_947857235.1 Jatropha podagrica
CCAGTTCTGCGATCCTCGTAATTTTCCGGACGTTTCAAGTACCATATTGGCATATTTCTGATGAACTTCCAAAATGGCCTTTGGTCCGGCCGGGCTGTTTGCAGTCCGGGAAAATAGGCTTTTGAGCCTGAAAAAATTGAGTGTTCACAGGTAGCAGTAGCGTTGGAGGTGGCCCCTATGTCGAAAACTGACCCTCGGGCATTCTGATCGCCGACAATGGGTTGGTCATTTGATCCCCCAATCTAATTTGGAGCAATACTACAATTTTGGCTAGTGTTCATCAAAGCCCATTCTTCCCTTAGAATGTTCTCTCGCTGAGTAGTGATGGTGTTATGGAGGGAATTATTCTATTCAACCAACATGTTGCGGAAGTGAATTTCTTGATATCAAAGCATTTCTTCCATTATAGCCCTAAAATCAGTGGGTGTAATGGCCATTGTTGTTCGCTAGAAGAAGAAAACAAAGGAGGTATCAACATACAGTCGTTAGTCAAGCTTTAAAAGCATGCATTGTTAGGCTTTGATAACTCAAGTCTGTGTTTGAGGCTCTTGGTGATTTGAGGTGCTCAGTTTAGTGTTTGAGGGTTTAATTTGCTCAGGTCGGTATTTGAGGCTTTTAGGCATGGTGGGAAGCAATCACGAGTCAAGATTTAGGGGCTTGATTGGGCATTGCCCCTAGTTTGGAGATTTTGGGTGCTCAAGTTGCTATTTGAGGCTTTTAGGTAATGGTGAGATGCTCAAGTTGATCTTTGAGGCTTTTGCTATTTTTAAGTGCTCAAGTTGGTGTTTGAGGCTTTTGGTGAGTAAGGAAGCAATGCGCGAATCAAGATTTGAGGGCATGATTCAAGCATTGCCCCCAATTGGAGAATTTGGGTGGTCAGGTAGGTGTTTGAGGCTTTTGGTGAGCGAGGAAATAATGCACGAATCAAGATTTAAGAACATAATTCAAGCATTGCCCCCAGTTTGGAGGTTTTGGGTGCTTAGGTAATTGTGAGATGCTCAGGTTAGTGTTTGAGGCTTTTGATATTTTGAGGTGCTCAAGTCAATACTTGAGGCTTTTGGTAATTGTAAGATGCTCAAGTCGGTGTTTGAGAATTTTAATATTTTAGGGTGCTCAAGTCATTATTTGAGGCTTTAGGTGTTTGAGGGGCTTAGGTCAGTGTTTTGAGGATTTTAGTAATTGTGAGATGGTCAGGTCGGTGTTCAAGGCTTTAATATTTAAAGTAGCTTTAATCGGGTACATTTCCTCAAATAGGGTTTAGTGTTTAGGTATGACCACTAGTTGGTGTTTAAGTTAAATCACTAGTAGGATTTTGTGTTTGACCATGGGTTTCGTGTTCGGGTTTAACCACGCGTTGGTGTTTGGGTTTGACCATGGGTTTGGGTTAAACCATGGGTTTGACCATGTCGTATCAAATGGAACGATTAGTACACCAAATCCTTTACCCAAGCAAAAGGAATGGAGATGGCAAGATCGGGTGAGTAGCTTTCTCGACCCGGGACAGCTCTAAAAAAGATTGCCCCTAAGTGATAATAGCAATTCGGTTTACTAAATTCTAATGATGGAAAAGGGTCCCAAATGATGCATGTCAATTTATATAAGGAAGATTTATTAATTAGACCCAAACTGAAGATATGAAGCTACTTGGTAATCCTTTTACTATATTTTTTAGCTTGAAAAATGTTTAATCCCCAGTGATGTCGCTAGCAGTGAGCCCCCTTTCGAGCTCCATGGGAAAGATTCAAAAGACAAAG
This sequence comes from Jatropha podagrica, assembly GCA_947857235.1. Lineage (NCBI taxonomy): Eukaryota > Viridiplantae > Streptophyta > Magnoliopsida > Malpighiales > Euphorbiaceae > Jatropha > Jatropha podagrica. The sequence continues at coordinate 1,755 of CANUEP010004426.1, forward strand.
TCAAACAAGATGGACCCGTTAATCGGTTCGTCACGAAAATTAGGATAAAATCCTTACGATTTGTTTTGATTAGGTCAGGTTAGTTGTGGCTTATTTTAGCGCTTAAGTGTGTCGAGTTGGCTCTTTGGAGCTCTTTGACAGGTGTGTGATGTGTTGAAGTCACCACCTTAGTTTGTTTTTGTTTTTGGGAAAAGACTAAAGAAAAACTTTATGATGGACTCCATTTTCAGTTTGCCACAAAGATAAAATACACTAACCTCGAATCATAAGGTTTAGAACTAGGTTTTCAACTTCTTTCGAATGAATCAACGATTTGAGTAATAATTAAGAAATCAAAATGTAGCTTTGCATAAATATCAATTTATCAATGCATGATCACACTTATAATGCATGGCAATATCAGTAATATAGTGCAATAAAAGTGATAATTTCAGAGGGGAGCCCAACTCTAGCCTCATTTATCGAGGATTCTAGGTCATACGACACATTCCCCTAAGTCTCAACCAATTAGTTTGGTCGGGAGCCCGCCACCTAAGCTAAAATCCATAGGTATGTACCTCATTTGTATGAGGATCGGGGGTAGGAAGTTCTACCATCAACTAGAATGGTAGGGTTTTAAGGATGCCGTTGGGGGGAGTGGGCTTAAGGGTGCCGGACAGACTAAGCTTAGTTGGAAAACTGTTTTTGTGGTTTCACTAGACAGATTGGGCTTCAAAGCATATTGCATGTCGGACGAACCCAGCTTGACAGTTTATAAAGTGCCGGATGGACCGGGCTTAATTGACAAGGTTTTGAGTTTAGTGGTTATCCCTAGTGCTTATGATGCAACTAGATTGGAGCTTCACAATTTTAATGACTAAAGAGGTCGAGTCTTCCTCTAAATAAAGTTAAGGTGGGGCATGAGGGCCCAAATTATAGTCTTATAATATTGTTAATTAATAGATTATCAATTAATTCTTAAATTGATTAATGATAAATTAATTAACTAATAGCTTCAGTCCAAGGAAGACCAAAGTGTGATTGAAAGTCAAAAAGATCGACTTTGAGAACCAAATCGAATCGAAACTCAACTAAGGAAGATGAGAAAGTTCAGACTATGGAGCCTTCGAAATGTTCGTAATAGAGAAATAGAATCATTGAAGCTTGAGAAATGCTCGATCAAGTAACAAGAGGTATGGAAAATGAAGGGGGAGTGTGCCTTTTATAGGCCAAAAAGGTGCTGAACCAGAGATACGATAGTACCAAAGCCCTTCTTTTCGATATTGAAGTGCTCCTTTTCAGTACCGATTAGGGCTTTTGGTGCACCTCATTTTGGTTCGGTGTCGGTGACGGGCTAGTCGATGTCGATCGGGGCAAATTACTACCCTACTCCTACCTTTTGTATTTACGATTTTTAGGCTTTCAAAGGTTCATTGTACGTACAAACGATGTCCAATCAGGCTGATTCTTATGCCATTGGAACCGTAGCAGAATTTTTTAGAGCCTAGTGCTAAAGTCACAATCAACAAGTGACAACCAATGCAATTTGTATATATTATCCAAAAAAGCCAAAGCCACTATTTTAGCAGTAAAATAGTGCACAAGAGCAATAAAATATGCATTTTGGTTAGTCTATCCACTACAACCAATATGGTTGTCCTGCCTTGAGACTTAGGAAGAGCTTCTATAAAATCCATAGTAATATTAAGAAATAATCCCTAGGGTAATGCAAGAGGTTTTAAGCTACCACAAATTGCAAGTGTTTCATATTTAGCTTGTTGACAAATTGAACAGGCTCTTACATAAGCCTTAACATACTTCCATAAACCCTTCCAATACACTACTGAAGATAACCTCCCACAAGTACTGAAACTCCCGAGTGTCCCCCAAGTGCTGAGTCACGATAAAGTTGCAAAAGCTTGAATTTTAAGTTATTATTGTCACCAACGAATAGTTTACCATTTCTCCTCAAGACATCATTGTGCCATTAATATTTTAAATGAGAAGTGGGATTAATTCGGAGCATAAAAATAAGTTTCTTCAACATACGATCAGTTTGCCAAGTTTCTTGTATTGCACTAAATATGTCATTTGAAAATAAATGAGCTGTGACTGCCAATACACTAGTAAAAGGAACCCTAGACAATGCATCTGCAGCATTAATATCTTAACCCTTCTTATATTATATCTTATAATCATAGGATCGTAATTTCAGTAACCAAGTTTGTTGAGCAAGAGTAATTATCTTTTGTTCTAAAAGATATTTAAGACTATTGTGATATGTTTCAATCACAAAATGTCCAGGCAAAAGGTAATGACTCCAATGCTTAATTGCAAAGAAAATGTCTAATATTTCCTTTTCATAAGTAGATAAGGACTGATTTTTGAGAGATAAAGCCTTGCTCACATAAGCCAATGGATGCCCTTCCTGCATTAATATAGCCCCAAGACCTTCTCCAGAAGCATCAGTTTCCATAACAAAAGTCTTGGTAAATCTAGAAGTGTTAATACTAGTGCTCATATCGTGGCCTATTTCAGAGTATGAAAAGCCTTTTTTGCAACTACATTCCATTGAAAAGCCCCTTGTTTAAGCAACTCAGTTAGAGGCCTAGAATTTTACCATAATTTTGGATAAATCTCCTGTAATGGCGAATAAGCCCCAAAAAACCTCTTAGCTGTTTAATGTTTTGTAGTAAAGGCCAATTTTGAACTGCTTGAACCTTCTTTGACTGATGGAAATGGAATTGTTTACCCAAAGGATGGGTTGTGTAAATTTTATTGCAAATCTGATGTTTAAATGTGGATAGCTCAAATTATAAATGAAAAGCTGCAAAATTATAATAAAGAAAGGAAAGAAAAAATCAAATTATAAAATAACAAATTGTGTTATGAAATAAGAAAATAAATTGATGAAAGAATAAATTTATTAAATAATAACAAAAAATATTATTTGTATTTCATTGAAATTAATGAAATATTCAAAAATAGAACTTTAAGTGACTTTTAAAGAAAAGAAAATATAAAGGGAGTTAAGGATTTTTATAGCAAAACTTTATTGTACTTATTTAGTAAATGAGATGAATTCTTGTTTTAAATGTAATTTAAAAGGCTAATTTCTAACTTGGTTTAAAAAGAAAAATATGATGCCCAAAATAAAATCAATTTTAGCTAAATGGTTTTAATAAATAGATTTAAGCAAGCCTAAGGATTTCATATAATTATTAAAGTAAATAAATAAGATTTCAATATTTATTTAAAACAAAATATAAATTTAAAAATAGTAAATAAATTGTGAAAGATTTATATTAATTAATTTGCTTAAGCATATAAAAAAATCAATTATCAATAAAGAATTATTTATATTGGTAGGTATGAAAGATTTTGTTACTTTAATGATTGATTAAGGAAATGAATCAGGTGAAGATTAATTAGACGTATAAGTGGATTTATTGGGACTAGATTAAAGATTATTTCAATATATAAGCTAAGAATTGATCATGAAATTGTTATTTGTGGTAATTGGATATTGAAGTTATTGACAGCTCCATGGAAGGACAGTGTGAGCAATGATTAATAAATATATTAATTAGATAATATTTGAATAAATAGAAAGTTCTATTTGAGGAAAAATATTATAGACAATATCGATAAGGTTTAGATAAATTAAAGCAGTAAATATCTAAGCAGGTATATGTTAGCTTAATTATTATTTAAGGAAGTCATCTGATTAATGCAATCTTTCCTTTATATGTTTGTGTTTTACCTAGATCGTTAGATTTCGTCTATTACTCTTACTAGCCAAAATACAAATAAAGGCTTGCTCCATCTTTTTATTATTGTGAATAATAATAAGTGGTGCATACTATTATCTGTATATACGTATTTCATATACATATCATACTTCTTATATTATTTAAATATAATCAATGTTATGATCAATGTTTATTTCTAAACTTCATTCTTATTATATTATTGATATTATCCATTTTATAAATATATAAATTTTAACCTTTGATTACATTCATATATTGTATATAATTTATTGTATTGATCGAGTTGTTGGATTAATTGTAATATGATAATGATGGGTTTTGCATATGGATGGAAATTGTCCCTTTCTTGTTGATCTTCTCTTACTCTTTTTATAGGCCTCATAGGTGGTTACTAAACTGATTCACGTTCCCACTAGCTCTTTCGGTGTCCCATTATACTGTACGTGAGCAACTGCTTGAAGAATACTCTTTTTGTTTCAACTGCCACCCACATTTCTATTTTCCCTTTCTTTTAATTAATTAATTAAAATTAATTAATCAATTAATACATAAAATGATATTAATTGGTCTCTAATTAAAGAAAATCCAAGCCCAATCCAAAATAAAAAGCTCAATTTAAAAAATCTCAAAATAGGTTCAACAATTGTCCTCTCATATTAAGTTGGCCTATTAGGTCATGCTTAATAGGTTAGTCTATTTTCAAAATCCAAACTCATTTATAATTTAAAATTTTAAAAATTAAAATACAATCTCACAATTGCTCTCTCTACAGACTCCAAATTTTAATACTACCCAATAAAAAATAAAAAAAACCCTAACACTCCATTCATCTTCTCTTGCACGGCTATCCTTCTAAAATCAGATGACTTGCCATTTTTTGCCTTTCTTTTAACCAATTGATTGGCTTTGTTTTTCGAATGGCCATGCATCAACAATAATGATGATTTGCTTGCAATTCACTGTCATATATTTACAAACAAGGCTTTTACAATAATACAGAATTTAAAAATTCTGTATACATAGAGAAATTTTCTTTGCATGTCATTTGGAGATAATAATTTGCTAGGCGTAACATAAAGTTACGTTTCCTTTTTCTCTTTTCCTTTTTTTCATTTTATTTTTTTTTAACTTTCAGAAAATATTTTATCCCCTAAAATGCAATTAACCTCTTTAAGATTTTTTTTTCATAACATTAAACTAATATGAGATATTTCTCTTGATTGCAAGTGAAAATGGATGATCAAAATATGATTTTAATATAAATAGTAGGGTATTTAAAATTATATTAAACACAATAAATAATATTTTAAGATAATTATTTTTATAAAAATCTATAAACGGTCTTAATATATAATAAAAATATTTATAGTATGGATGATATAATTTATAGTTAATTTAGCATATAAAACTAAATTTTGAAATTCTTTTTTTTTAAGCAATTGATTACGTCTTTTATGGATTTTACTATAAAATTTAAAAAGTACAAATATTAAATATTAAAATTAAAAATTAAGGTGGGCGCTATAAATTCAATTATCAATTATTATATTTTAAAATTGTATTGGGATAATGCAATTACTATTGATGTATTTGATTAATACTATTATTATTTTGAAATTTAATAGATGATAATAAATAAATTTAAAAAAATTAAATTTTGATTTACAATCCAATAGATCACACATACAATTAAAATTAAACAATTATAATAGCACAAATTATAAAATAATTTTAATAAAGAAAGTTGAGTTATGAATATGTTATAACTAATAATTTTGGAGTATAAAAAAATTAAATTATGTAATTATCTATTAGATAATTTACATCTAATAGATAATAACTACTTCTGTATCTATACAGAGTTTTTCGTTTCTGTACAATAATCTCACCCTTCAAACAATCTGCAGATTTTCCTTCTCCTTGAATTTGGTTGTTCTTTTTTTCTTTTAATGAAATTTGATGAACACTTGGTGGCCATCTTGGCCACTATTGCACCTGTATACGACACTTTACTTTCCCTCTTCGTTTTTCTTTATATATATATATATACTTAGAAATATTATATAAATTATTTTTTTATATAAATATGATAGGAAAGTGGGTCTTTTCAGATGGCAGAGAATTTTATGAAATGGAAATATTACAGTTTGGTTCCTGTGCTCTGTTTCTAATAAATTTTTTAAGAATTAATCATGGAACCAATAAGTAAAAAAAATCCGAAGGCACCAAATTTTTTATACCAATTTCACAAGCAACCACGTTTTTTAGATTTTAGCATCAATGAGAACATTTTTCTATTTTGACTGAGGAAAAGAACTAGTTCTTCTAAGATAAAATATAAATTGTGTACCTTTTATTTTCAAACATAGACCCATTGTTCCATTTGTTAACTCTTTGGGTAGTGTCCTTGCTAATGCACCAGCTCTTCAAGTCAGTTCCTTTGCTAAACTTTACGTCCCTCTTTTCTGCCAAGTTCCCTCTTTAGATCGGCAGTCTCATCTTCTCACTGATTGAGATTCAAGTGCTCCATCTATCTCTTCTTCATAAGTATGTTCTTTATCGCATTTCCTTATCTTTGTTTAATCTACTATTTCCTTTGAAGTACAGGTTTCGATAGAGAGTCATAGGACATACTCCTCTGCTATTTCATAGTGCCAGTGGACCTATCACCATTTTCAATAAACGAACCTTGATTGACTCCTTTTTTTTGAATTTTTTTAAAAGTCATAAATCAATTTTTACACATTTATTAAAAAAACGGCCAGTACACCTATTTACTTTATTTATGATTGTCATGGGATCGACTATGTCACCTGTCTATATAGGTGACCTTTCTTAATGGGGCACTTGAATCAGCCCCGCTGCCATTGCTGACAATCCTTTATTTTTCACCTAGTGAGAAAGTACTGTTCTATCACTAACCTGTCAAAAAGTTATTGCAAATAAGATATGAAGATAGCAGCTGTAGCTGCTACCACCTTCTCATTAGTATATGGTTTCTTAATCACGGAGCTCTGTCACATCATGCTCCCTCCTCGGCCTTTTATAAGGCACGACGGCTAATGATGGTGTTGAACTAACTTCAGAAATCTTTACAGCTGATAAGCTATCAGAAGACGTGCTAGGATCCTCTGAAGCTTCAGTAACTACCAACTCAATCTGATTCAAAGTGCTAACTTCCTTAAGAGAAAAATCTTCTTCAATGTCCACCACTTCGACTTCCACTGCTTCCCTTCGAGTCCACCCCTTTTTTATACAATGGATATGATTGAAATCTACATCATACAATTGTGCTTCTAATGCACTAGAGTTAGCTTGAAAAGGTTTAGGATCTGCCCATACAACTTCCACATCATCACCTTTTCAAAATATCAGGAACTGATGCAAGGAGGACGACACATGCCTGTTGACATGAATCCAGTCCCTTATCAGTAACACACTATAATTAGCAGTGGATCTAACAATGAAGAAGGCTGACAGAGATGTTTTATTACCAACTGTAATCTCTACTAGCAGTAAGCCCATGGTTTTTGACATATCACTAGTAAAAGCCGACACTAAAATGTTAGTAGCTATAAGATCTTCCTCTGTCCTTCCAATAGCTAAAAGCGTTTTAAATGACATTATATTCAACGTCGATCTGTTTTCTATAAGAAACCTTGAGATGGCTTTTCCATTAATATGTATAGTTATATATAATGGCCTGATATGTTGAGTCATGCTTTTTGCAGGTTCTTAACCATTACTTGTTTTAATTCTCCAGGCTTAGAAGACTGAATACTCACTCCATTGTATATCTCTGGTTCATTAGAAGTTGATTTCTCCTAAGGTACACATGTCTCCCTTAGAAAATTTTAGAACCCTAGAGACAAGACTATTCTTGAAATTGCATAATCAAAAGGTAAAGGCACACCTTTAAATGAAAAGCTACCCTCTAAAACCTCTTTCTTTATAGATTTCCCCTAAAATTCTATTTCATCATCTGTGGCATTATGCTTGAACTTATTTTTCCATTTCCACAATTGGAACTAGCTAAAGCTGCCTTTTATAAATTCTCCAAGACTCTTTTCCTATATAACCTCCTCTTTTGAGTTCGAGTCGGAGCCTGAGGGAATTTCGGATGTCACACTACCATCCACCTCTTGCTTGGTTCAATTTGTGGAGGAACAAAAAATCTTAACTGCTTCCTTTGGAACTTTGGTTCATATCTAATCACTTCTATCTTCTCAGGAAAGCAGTCAATAGATGGACCAGCTTCCTTTGGAAACTTTTACTGCCAATGATGCTACGACTTGTTATGTGTCTTTGAGATCCTCTGATGAACCTGCAGCTTCTTCAACTAGTCAATAATACTCCTTAGATCCACTTCCACAGCATTGATGGACACCACGAATGGAAAAGGATCCTCATCAATCAACATTTGCTCTTTGTCAGGGAACCTCAAGACTCCTCTGTTAATACGATCTTATAAAGCATTCTTGAAACTCTAGCAATTATTAATATTATGGCTCCAAAAATTATGGTACTTACAACATTGCTTTCCCTTCGTCTCCTCTTTCGTCGGTAGTTTATGGCCAGGTGAGAGAGACACAAACTTTTCCTTCAATAAGAAATCGAAGATCTCCTCAATCTTAGACACATCAAAGGTAAATTGAGTTTATAAACAAGAATTCTTCTTTTGAGATGCTGTCTTTACTAGGGCTCCTAAGCTTGGAAGACACAGGAACTTGAGTTCACCAAGTCAGCCATAGTTATTTCCTGATGAAGCTCCTGATAATAAGTTCATGTTGAGCTTCTCTTCCTCTGTGATTCTTCTTTCAATAGCTCTTCATACTCTGCTACCTTAGTGTGGACCCCTACCCCCCGGAAAAGCATAGCATAATGCGTATGAAATGCATATGATAAAAAGGATAGAAATGCACTTAATGTGAGAGTCGCCACCTGGTTTAATTATTTAAGGGTAAACTAGGAAAACCCTAAATGACTCCAATTTTTAATTAACCGAATTACTAGATTAATTACCCAATGGTTAAAGCATGGTGTGCAAACCCGAGATGGATCCCGAGACTATGTCATGCTGATGAACTAACCTATGGATGAATGCTTTGCAGGGTCAATGATTGATTTTGACGATTTCGACTTGTCGCTCGGGGTTAGATCCCAAACGTGCCTACGTACTTCCGTTTGAATGGAAGATCAAAGTCAACGTAGTTCGGTACGCCTCTTTTAGAGGGCTTTGAATGGGATGCTTTATGCATGCATGTGTGTATGCT
>CANUEP010004435.1:0-47374 GCA_947857235.1 Jatropha podagrica
TATTTTTTATAAATATAATATAGTGTGTCTTTTTAGAGTCAAAATTTTCCACTCTTTATTAAATTTATATATATATATATATATATATATATATATATATATATATATATATATATATATATTATAGATATAGATAGATAATTAGAATAGTATTAAAGAATAAATTTTTAATTAGAATATGATTAAATTAAAATTACAATAATAATAATTAGAATAGAAAAATAAACACAATGTGGTCCCAACTTAGCTATTAAGACTGAATTATCCTTAATAATATTTTTTATCAATTAGAATACGTAGGAGCGTTTTAGAGACCAAATGTTCTCCCCCATTCGTACTTATATGTACTTATATATATATATATATATTATAGATTATAGGTAGATAATTAGAATCATATTAGAGAATAAATTCTTAATTAGAATATGATTAGATTAAAACAATAATAATAATAATAATAATTAGAATAGAAAAATAAACATAATGTCGTCTTAACTTAGCTATTAAGATTAAATTATTTTTAATAATATTTTTTTATCATTAGAATATATAGGAGCATTTTAGTGACCAAATGTTCTCCCCATTTGTACTTTAATATATATATATATATTATAGATAATATAATATTTTAACATAAAAATAGAGCTTACAAAAGAGTTTCACTATTTATGGCAACATAAATATTATATGAATCAAAATAAAAGAAGGTCTTGTTGCATTATCATAGCAGATTTTGAAGAATTTTGTTATTTCGTGATATCTAGTAATTGAGGAAGGGAAGTGAAGGGATTCATGCAGGATTTACGTATACAGTTTGAAAAAAACGATGCAATTGAAATAGTAAGAAGTGTTTTAAACTAAGGATAAGACTGTAAATAAATTACAAAAAAAAGTGAAACGCTAAACGTTAGGAAGGATAATGTTTCACAAAACACTGTGTTATCTACTAAAAGCTAATTTATAAATTATCTCACCGAATGATGTAACACATCAACACAGTATTTTGACGTAGTCAAAATTTTAACCACTCCTTCAAACACTTTTACCGAACAGAGCCTTAAAATTACTTGAAAAACCTATAATTAAAAAAAGTTGAGAGTTTTTTAAAGAACATATTTTTTACTTCAAATCAAAACCGTTAGTTTAAACAAAAACTGTCTATTTCGATTTTAAAAAATAAAAAGCTGGAACTGAAACTTAAATTCACAGTTTCAGTTACAATTTTAGAACCGAAACTGTTGACCATGGTTTAGTATTGGTTTTGACCAATTTGTCTCCGATTTGAAATCAAACCGCGGTCATCCCTAATTTGAAGGAGAGAATGACTTTTTGAAAATTATTTGAGGGATTAGAAACCTCTACCTCTAAACACCCCAATTTTCAACCCACCGAATTGAGGTGTAAGTATGGTTAAAAAAAATCTGATTTTCAAAATTATCCATAACTATATTATGAATCTTTCATGATAAGAATGTTTTTGTAATCTTTATATTTAACCATACCTTCTTTTGTTAAACCAAAGGAAACAGTGTTATTGAAACTTCATTTACAAAAATGAAAAAGACATTTACCATACTTTTTCATACCTCCTTTCATTTAAACAAAGTGTAGAATGTCTAGTGTATCGATGTCATATCCGTGTCAACATCGACACTCTTTGCACACTCTCAGACACATGTTGGATACTTTAAAAAATGCGTCCGACTATTTTTTTTAATTTAATTAATATAAGACACTTTTAGGACACTTTAAAGTATTTATTGAACACTTTAAGGATATTTGTAAAAATTTTACGAAATTTTTAAATGAATTTGTTAACAAAAATTTTAAATTAAAATCATAAATATATATACTTTGAATGAAAAATTTCAACATATATAAAAAGAAAAAACTCTAAATCATTATATAAGGATTATAATTTAAAAATTAATTTTTATTCACATTAATTTTGGACTTTTATCAAAAAGGCCGCAATATTATATTGAATAAATAAAAACAAGATTTGCTGCAAGAGATTAATTTGACTCTTATGAAGATTGGAATTTTTGAAATTGCCAACAGCTTGGTACGAGGACACTATGGAGACTGGAGTTTGGCTGGTCGGTTCATAAGAATCATGGTGAGTGTGTAAGTGGTAAAATGATGCATTCCTTAGTAGGTTGAAAGGAATATTTGATGGTATGAGGTTGGAGTTAGAACGTGATTGCTTGCTAGCTGCTACTGCTCTTAAGAGAAATGACAGTGATAACTCTTACATGGGTCTTCTTTTACAAGATTGTAGACACGAATTACGTATTGCTGGAGCATATGCTTCTATGTCTGACTGGTTGAAGCGGTCATATCTCTCCGTCTATTATTTATGATGTTTTGCTAGCTAACGCGAATAATATACACAGGAAAAGAAAAAAGAAAATTTATCCCAATAGAAATATTTGCTTTGGTATTAAGAACATTAACATGTAATCAAAATTTATAGTAATCTTTCTTCAAATTATATAAAATCTTACATTCCAAACTCTTGCGTGTGAACATATCAAATTGGCTAATTGCTATAGATTTTCCCAAACATATTTACTCGATGGATGGTGGCAGGCAACCACTATCAACAAATGCTAAACCTATGTATACACAAAAACACAATCATCCATGCCTTCTTTGTCATGAACTTTGGAAAAAACTCTAAAAACTCGTCGAGGGACTAGACTTTTTATCTGCAAAAATCTTGGCATAAACTTTCTTTGTTCTAATCATCAACAGCACATCCAGAACAAACCCAATAACAGAGGCAATTGCCATAATAAGAAAGATGAGGAAATAACAGTGAGGCCCAACGCAAATATTGCTACCATCAGCAGTATTAGTTGCTTGAGCATCATAAAGATAACCAGCAAGCAGACCAGAAAAGAGGAAGGAGCCCAGAGGAAGATTGAGAATTAGAATATTATATAATAAGCCATAGTATTTGAGACCAAATAGTTCTGATGCTACTGAGACAGTTATAGTCAAACGAACTCCATAGCATATACCAACTAGAATTGAACCAATGTAAAGTGATCCTGGAAATGCTATTGCCATCACTATAAATCCAATAGTCATCAGAATTTGAGAAATTGCATTCCATAGAGGCCTTGGCGTCCCAAATTTCCTGCAAATAGCATATAATACATGAGCTTGATTTAACTTTTTATTGTGTGAAAGTTTTAGCCGAAAAAACAGTGGACAGCAAAAATGGTACTTTTCCTTCCTTGGAAATAGGCATTAGAGGTTCCAGTCCAATCTTTCTTTTTTGTTTTTATTGAAATGGCCCTTTCCAATTCCATTCTTTCAGGGTTAATTCCAGTCATTGAAATGGCCCTTTCCAGTTTCATTTTTTAAGGGTTAATTCCAGTCCTATTTCAGGCGGAACTGACCCTGTGAATATACTTGAAAAATGTTATTTAACTCGGTTTTTGTACACTAGAAAAATGATTTCAATACCACGTATGAAAGTTAATTAAAAGAAGAGATCAAGAAAAAATAAACAGAGGGAGAAATCAACTTACCAGAGATAATATTCTGACGCCAGACCAGATACAATACGTCCAAAGAATCCCCAAATGCTAATAAGTGAGACAAAAATGGATACATCAACAGACCCAAGAGCCAGCCCCATCTGCCCCATATTGTTCATCACACACATTCCAGTACCCACACCACAAAGAAATGACAAGAAAAGAATCCAAAACTCAAATGTTTCCATCATTTCAAGAATCGTATGATCGTCCCCAATCAATGGCCTTAGTTTATTTCTCCCAACATTCTCTATTTTCTCTACCTTATCATGTGAATCTTTTTTAGCAACAAGCAATGGTTCCTTTATTTGTTGCTCAACATCTGAAATATTGGTGTTTTTCTTTAGCAGAAGAGAGTATAAAGGAATAAGTAGCGGAGTAGCTAGTAAGAACATAAGTCCTCCTGCAAATGCAACAGAAAGAATATGACCATGATTTCCAGTAATGTCAAAAGCCAAGAGATAAACCGCAACTGTAATGGCAGTGACATTAAAGGCATTGAAAAATTGTGTTTCTTGTTTTTCTTCTGCTGGAGTAGTAGAAGGCGGGATTTTGCGGAGGAAGAGAATAGCAGTAAAGCAAATAACAGCAGGAACAATAGCAAGAATAAGTAGAAATGTAGATGGGTTAGAAGAAAATAGAGCAGTGCAAATATCAGTAAAGATTGCTGTACTTAATCCTACATAACCTTTAAGGATTCCAGATACTGGACCGCGATTTTTAGGAAAGTTTCGCATACAAGTCACTAAAACTGCTGTGTTCATCCATGTTGTGCTATTTCCTCCCATACCCAGAAATATACACATCTGTATCAAGAAACAAAGAACTATTAATTTGGTCATAACAATTTATGAGGAATGAAAATTTACTAGAAAAGATTTGGATTTACCTGCCAGTAAGGAAGAGGATGGATTCTCTGGCTAACAACAAGCCATTGAACTCCATATCCAATAAGTCCTTCAATTGATCCAATCATGAGTATGACCGAAGTTGACCATCTATCCGAAGCAAGGCCAGAAAGAAGACCGAATGCCTTGCCAACATCTTTAGCAACAGAAAGATTATTGAGTTGTAACTGAGTAAGAGCCATTAGAGATTTTAATGCATCAGAATAATTGGAAAATGTGTAATTGTTACCACATATTGCCTGAACCCATATGGCAGTAACAAATCCTAACCATTTTCCAGCAGGAGATACCAATAGACCCATTATGAAAGAGAATTCCAAAGTGTTTTTGCTTTGTGTTTCAGACTTTAAGTTTTATAAGTTATATATTTATACTTATTGTTTTACCTGCATTAATGTTTTTGAATTCATTTAATTATTAATTTATTGCTAAGAGCAAGACCTTGTTTAGAAAGTGATTTTAGAATTCAGGAAATGGTATCACAAAATACCAGAACCTCTGTAGGGACAACTTGACATCTATCTATATATAGAGAGAGAGATGGAATCAACAGTTATCGTTCCTACTGTAGGATACTGAATAAAATAAAGGGACCACAGCTACCTTATACTGTGTCTGAGCAAGATAAAGGATAAGGAGAAAAATATTATATATATAATCTGACTTGTCAAAATCCATAAAAGAGAAAGAAAAGTGAGGTTTACATACCAAGTTCTAAATACAACTCCCAAACCAGGAGCCCACTGCCTTTCCTTTCCACGCAGGCGCCCACCAATTTATGCAACTTCATATAGGACAAAATTAACTAAGACTCCATTCTATGGAATTTTCTTTATACCAGACAAGTTGTTAACAAAGAATGAGTGAAATCAGAAGACTTACTGCCAAATATGAGTTCACTTGAATTAGAGTCGACTCTTTTTCCTTAATTTTGAAGAAATAAGTTTCATTATGCAGGTTCAAACAACATTTACAGTTCATAAAAATTGCAAGAATAACATACATTGCTATCAATGAATATATTTACAATCAATAGTTTAGTCTATTTTTCTTAATTATAAATTTAAACAGAATGCAGGCAGGCAAAATAAAGCGAACAATTGAAAATAAAACATTTTATAGTACAGCAATTGTTTTACTTTCTTTCCAGAGGACAGGGCAACCTTTCACTACAACCCCAGGAGCAGTTGGGCAAGAAGCTAATGGACAACCATCTGAATCATTTCCCCACCAATCAAGACTAACTTGTTGCATTCCTAAACACAAGTACAAAAATACTGCCATAAAAGCCAGTCCAGCATGAAGAGCTGCAGACAAAACATAGTTGTGGCGTCTCCACCAATAATTATAGTATCTATAAGCAATAAAGCCTGAACAAAAACCAATAAGAATCCAAGTAATGTAGTTAACAGCAGTAGCTGGTGGCATCTGTAACGTAACACCCAAGACTACTGGCATGGAAATTAATTTAATCCAATGCTGGTGAGGGAAGGCCTTGTGTGCAAGCCAAACTAGGGTAGGTGCTAAAGCACCAGCCGAGAAAAACCAGTTGATTGCAGAGTAATGGCCAAGATCTCCAAAAATTCTGCGTGGACCAATAAGACCCCATATGACAGAAGCATCATAGAAAACATGATCACCAGGGCAAGTCCATGGGCTTCCTGATGGAAGCAATGCATGGTCACATATATTGGGGATGGTCTCCATTAGCCACCATGCTGTTACTAGATGTACACTTGCTGCTATTATAGTGCCCACCACCTGACGAAAGAATGAAAGGGGTAATATGACAAATGTCAGTAGTACTGAAATCACATCTAAGACCGAAATGTTTCGAGTTTGAACTTGAGTTGGTCTCCAAATAAAAAAGGGGCGAAAACCTGGGATCGTTGAGGTTTGGCATATTATACTTTAATCATACTTCTTAAAAATTGAAATAGATAATTATGTGCTTAATCCCTGAATATTTTCTTTAAAGAACACTGTAGTACTTGACCTTTCATATAAAACAATTCTATAAAAGGTGGAGAATAAGAGTTCTTTCACTTAAAATATGACAAACTAAAATTTAATGCAAGGACTAAAATGTGGTGAAATTAGAAAGTCAAGCAACATTAATTAAATATTAATATTGCTAAACCTCAAAGAGGCCAGGTCATTAATTTACCGAAACAAATTATCTTATCAACAAAAATATATGTGTGCGTAAGTGTAATAGCTTTGCTATATAGAAACTTCATCAAAAGGGAAAAAAAATATCTAGAACACTAGTTTTACCTGTGCCATAAACATGTCCCTAGGAGGAATCTTCATGTAATGTCCAAGCTTGAAATCTTGCAAAAAAGCAATCCCTTGTTTCATGCTGATGTAACCATAAACCTTGAAGCATATATTTGCAACAGGGAATCCAGGGTACAAATATCCAATAATATACTCTGTTATAACATTTAAGCCTAGTGTCTGTTTACCAAAGAAAAACTCATGTTAGAATGGTAAAAAAATCTTCACAATAGCACAAGAAAACATATAGCATAATTTCAAAAGATTAGTTGTAATAATCTTTTAAAACAATCATTTCTAAAAGGCCTAATGACTAAAGTCTTCAAAAAAAATTGCAAAGACCATTTATGATAGGAAGATGGCTAACCCAAGACCATTTTTCGGTTTATTCCAGGAGAGCAAAAGAAAGTGCACCTAATAGTGAGAGGCTTGGAGAGGAATTTTTGTGAAGCACACATGGCAGCCAAAGGTTTAGCAAAGAATTAACAGAATGTTTGTATGTATGGCGGGGTAAGAGTGCGTAAGGATCATCTTTGGGAATATTTGTCTTCTTGGGCAGTATTGTAACTTTTCATGCGACCCCATCAGAAGGACATTCAGGAGCCTATTGGACCTATCGGCGCATTGCTTCCAATTTTTACTAGAAGGGAATGATGGGCATATTAAGCAATATGTATCATCTTGCCTCATTTGCCAACGCAACAAGTATGACGCTCAATCTACAGCAAGTTACTACAACCTTTGCCTATTCCTCAGGCCATTTGGGAAGATATCTCTATTGACTTCATTACTAGATTTCCTCGCTCACAAGGTGTGGACTGTGTCGCTTTCATCAATTTGATCTTGAGATTTATGAATTTACAGTAGTTGTTGTTCTTTACTCAACCAATTTCAAAAATTAATTACAAATTTTATGTACTTGTATGTTCAAAACTACTATTAACATGTAATAAGAATACTTATCATTTTTTTTATCAGCCACTCAAATGCAGATTCAACTCTACCATAACTTTTTGTCAGACTCTCATGAATTGCAAAAAAAATATAGTGCAAGTTTGACATCAATGTGTGCAACGGCGGCTAATTTTTAAAATCTCAAGTAAAATAGTTTGTTTGAAAGATTTGGATACAATTGCAACTTTTGAGTAGGTTTGGAGTTTCTTTGATGATAATAGACCTTTCTAAATGGCATAGATCGATATATGTACCATACCTGATTTGTTGTAGCAGTGATGACCCCAATAGGAAGAGTGAAAAAGAAAGCAAGACCACAAGCTAGCAAGACACCCCACCATGGTAATTGAAGTTGATCATTGTAGTACTCACATATAAATATAGTTGCAGCTATATTGAAGAGAAGAATGCACAAAAACCACCATTCAGGAACTTGCTTATATTTTCTCATGAGTCTTGTGTGCACATCCATTTTCTTCTCTTGGAATGCAGAATTGCTTAGCTGCCATATACTCCTACAACATTGAAAATTGGAAAATGTCAGGTACAAGCTATAGCATCTGTTTGGATAACTCATACCTGTAATTACAGAATGTGGAATTAGATATTCAGAAATTTAATAAATCTTGTAGTACTTAAAAACAAATTTTGAAAATGTGATTATAGAGAAGATTTAAAACTGGAATTGCAGAAATGAAAAGTGTAGTTATAAAAAGTGAATAAATAGAAACAAAAGATAAAATCGATTCTGTAAAAAGAAATTAATTTGAGCCTACCACGCTCTTAAAATAAATACAGAAATATTTAGATGCATAAAAAATTAGTGAGACCTTGATTTGAAGCACATGAGATACCATGAGTATGTATTTCTCTTGGCTTACCTTCCATGAAAGAGGAACACATGAACAATAACGGCAGCCAGGGTAGCAAAATTCAGACCATAAATCATTGCAAAGTTGGTGCTGAGATAGAGAGGACCTTCACGTTCATATGCATCCATGTCAATGTGGAACATGGGGTCAATAATAGCCGAAATGTTGTATTTTTGGCCATTAGAAGTGAATAAGCCATCAGAAAATATAGGAAATGTCTTGGCTTTGTATACGTTAAGCCAATATGCAATTGGGGTAATGACATACATAATTAGAGCAAAACCACAAGCTACGTTGGCTGTTGCAAACCATGGACTAGCCATTGGACTGCCAAGGTAAGAGGATATACTAGCCCAGTCAAATCCAATACTGCCAATTCCGAGACCATGTAGCCCTGAACCAAGTTGATGGGCAAGGATTGAAGTAGGGAATATCCAGCAAATCCAAGATACAGAGGATAACTTTGAAAGGAGGTAGCCAGGAAGGACGTAATAAGCAAAGCTGCAAACGAGAGCAATTATGAAGAATTGATTCCTTGTTAATCCTCCTTTAGGCCTCTCCTCTTTCTCATGTAGTGCCCTGTAGTTTTTTATATTTGTTATATATGATGCCACCATATATAATATACAACAATAGGGAAATGGTTTAACTTGATATCAGAGTGCCATGTCTTCACTATATCAAAAGAACATTTTTCTGTTAATTTCAGCCTTAATAATTGTTACTAGACAAATCCACTTACCACAAGAATTAAAGACATTCAAAATTTTTGGTTCATGATGCAATGGGTAAAATTAACAATATAATGGGAGTTAGACAAATAAAAATTCAGTAGAAAAAAATTATATCATTATAATTGTATAATCTAAAATGTAAAAGAACCAGTGAGGTTACCCCACTGTAGATTCGTCTGTCTTTATACAATTCGTATACTATCCTTGCTTCTTCTCTTTTTCCTGATGGCATTTATTTTTTATAAATTAGAAAAATTTCAGAAGGAAGAGGCCATCAAGGTTACTTTCAGTTACAATATTTTAATTATCATAAAAATAATTTACTGAGTAAGGTGTTGCAACTTCCAGCCCGGACCAACTTTTAAATTTTCAGAACAAAATCTGGGAATTGAGTTAAGGTCCTAGCCCACAAGCATCAACTCCTAAAACCTAATTTGGGCCTACTCCTGAGTTGAGTGTTGAGCTGGTCCAGAAATTTTCATTTATTTATTTTTATTAAAGGATTACTTTTTACAGATTAGTAATGATTTTTACAAAATAATGAAAAAAAATACATCTTATTTGTAAACCGCCCGAGTTTAAAAGAAAAAAAAAAAGATAGTTACCTTCTACAATTACTAATGTCTTCTATAAAATTTTAGGTACCGTTTGGAACAAATGAACTATGATTGTAGAATTCATTTGTAAATGAGTTCCAAGTAGAATTCATTTATAAATAAATTTGCCATATTTGATATGCTACAATTTAAAATAAGGAATTTAATTGAATTCCATAAAATTATGTTTGAAACAATTCTTAGATGAAAATTCATTTTTTATTTCTTAAAATAACTTTGACATAATAATTTAACAAAAATACTCATATAAATAAATCACTCATATTCCACCATAATTAATTAGTTAAATTTTAAAATTTAAAATTTCATATCCTTGCAAATGTTTAAATTTTATTTTTATTAATAGATTAAAATATATTCAAAATTAAATGAGAACAGTTTAGTCAATAATATTTGAGTGAAAAAGCAGTTTAATCAATATAAATGTTAGTAGGTTAATATGTGAAATTCATTTGCAAATTTCAACAATTTTAATAGAATTTGAACTAAACTAATCTAATTCCATGAAATTCAATTCATAAAATTTAAATCTATATTTTTTTCATTCCAAATACAAAATTTTATATTTTTAAATAAATTTCATAAAATTTTATAAAATTCATTTATTCCAAACAGGCTATAAGTCACTTTTTATTGAAAAAAACATTCACCGGATGTTTCCTAATCTTAATAAAAATGCACAGTATTTTGCTGAAGTTCATTATTTAAAAATATATTGTTTAGAAATTACACTATGAAAAAAGTATTAAACTTTAAAAAAAAAATCTTTCATGGAATTTTTGACAAAATATGTATTTTTCTTTAAATTAGCATTTTTTACAAAAATCGTCTACCTTTTATAAATAATATAATCTTTAAAAATATTAATAAAAGTGTATAAAATAAATATTGAAGTCAATGTAGCAAACACCCTAATGAAACTTATGAATATAAGACATTTTATCTTTTTAATGTATCTGGTCAATATCACAAGCCCAATTCATTTTCTATAACAGAATCTGGCATTTGAACATTTCAAAGAATATTTAATTATATAGAACAAAAAAAATATGCGATTATGTGGGAAAGACAAAAAAAAATTGAAAAGAATTTGTTTGGACAAGTATTCTTTTGTCCTATTTTTTTGTACCTATTCCACTTGGATTAAAACTAATTTTTAAATTGATTAAAAAAATCAATATTGACCTCAATTAGAATAGGATCCAACTCAGCACCTTTCAGTTTAAAATTAATTTAACTCATTTTTAATATAAAAAATAATAGAATAAGTAGAAAATAAATGTTTAATTTTTAATTTTTAATTTTCCTTTTTTTTTGGCCTAAAATAAAATAAATTAATCAGACTTCATACTTGAAACTAATCTCTTCGTCGTGCTCCACAATCTATTATAATCCACCGCACAGTATTGATTGACTTATAAAATATAACTGCCAAATGATCTAACGATCATCATCAGCCAGTAGGAGTTTTAACTTACCTGAAGAGTGAGACCTGCACCAGATTCTGAGGCCACCACATTGCAGCAGGCTCCACCAAATACCGCCGGAAAACCCCAGCCCACCCAAATCCCAGCACCTGTGTCGTTATAACGACGAGAAACGCCACAAAAAAGGACAGGTTCTTCTTGTAGAAAATCTTGACGGCGCTAATGATATGAATGGCGTAGACGTTACCAGCTCCAGAATTGGCAAATATCGTGATCAGCACATGCTCTTTCACATTAAACGGTCCCGGATTAAATGAGAATTCCCACTTTGTTCTTTTGAAAAAAACCTTATCGGTTATTATAGAGGCCATGAGATGGCCGAGAGGAACTACCGCAATTTGGGCGGAGATGGAAGTGACAGTAAGCGGTTCACGGCGGTACCAGAAGAACTGGTTGAGAAAGGAAAGGACGACGCAAGCCAGAGTCCCCAAAGTCCATGTGCGAAACGTGACAGTTGGGAGAGTTGGATCGTCGTCAGTGGAAACCGTGAGAGCAACTTGCTCGATCGGAGAATTCTCTTTCTCATTGTTGTCGTCGTCAGCGGGATTGTGATTGGAGGTTCGGTTGGTATTAACTGTGGTGTTTGGAGAAGTGGAAAGTTAGAGATAGGAGGAGAGAATATTAGAAGGAAAGTGAGGGGAAGTTGCTTACTTAGAGGGGTTGTGATGTCGTGACTGGTACTAGTAGTAGCCTTCATCTCTCTACGTTTCAGGCGCTTCCCACTGTAAATCTCTGGGAAAAACTTGATTTTTAACTTTTAATTAGAGCAACAGAGGAAAGGCTCAGGTGGAGGTGGACCATGGTTCTTGTGCAACTGATGACTCTTGATGTAGTGCTGACCGTCAGATTAGCCTAAAGAGTACCATGTGATTATAATCAAATTATCATTTTTTCTTGAATTAGATATTAGATTATAATAATTAGCACATGTGCGTCACAACTGATTTTTATTTTTATTTTTTTTATTTTTTCCTTCAGGATGGTGTTTGCTTACTTGGATTTTCAAACTTTACATGCCTGTTGCTTTCGAGAATAATTTGTTAGGCCCGGTCTGAAGACCCATTTATTTGTTGAGACAATAGTATTTTTAATTATTTACTAAGAATAAAAATAGTGAAAATAATTTTAAAATTTTTTTATTTACATAGATTTATTATGGATATATTGATAGGAATCTAGACAAGTGTTTAATAATTTTTTATGTTTAATAAAAAAAACTTATTTGAGCCTTTGTCCTTTGAGCCACAAATTAAAAAAATAATAATAATAAAACATAGATATTTTTTGACAGGCTAATGTAGATATTATTTTAAGTAAATGTAAAATTCAAAGAAAAAAAATTAAATTTTTGGAAAAAATCTCAAGGTTAATATGAATATTTTAAAAATATTAATTTAAAAAAAAATTAAATTATAAAGTAAATATTTTCATTATTTAGTAAAGAATATTTCACTTACTTTTCACCCAAATTCACATATTTATATCTCTCTATTTGGAGAAAAAATATTAAGAAAAAGTGAGATTTTCATTTTTTTTAATTATCTAAATCCTTTAAATTAATCAACAAATTTTAACCCTTTCTTAATATTTTATTATTTAAATAAGTGCATAATTGTCAATTTTCAATGATATCATTTTCTTTCTGCTAAACAATAAAGGAAAATAAATTTATTTTCTTTCTATTATTATATCTGAACACAATTATAAAAAATAATTATGAAAGGAAGTTCCTCATTATTTTTCTTTTCCTTAAAGTAGAAATTAAAAAAGAATTTCATCATTCTGCTCAATTAATGTCGCAGAAAATTAAATTAAAATTTTAAAATAAATGTGCTAATTTGCTTACCAAAAACCTAGAGCATCACATCTATTTTCACATTGTATATATTTTAAGAATAAAATAATCCTAATTGTTGTAATTTTTAATTGATAAAATAACCGAATTATCATTCATTTAATGAAAATAAATAAATAACTTCATTTTTTTTTTAAATACATAGGAGGGAGGGTATTATACCTTTAAGAAGCAACTCGCAACCAGACCCCTTCAACAAAATTAGAATCTAAATAACAAACACCTTCCCATAGGAGAAGGTTCATCAATAAAATCTAATCCCACCAAGCCATCCAAAGCTTTATTAGCCAAACAATCGCAACAAAGTTTGCTTCGCTATAAATCTTCACAAGCCTTATATCTCATTGGTAGCCCAAAAGAATTCTTCACTCATGAAGAATATTATGCAACCGAGAAGAAATAGCAGTTGAGCTAGATAACACATCAACCTCCACTGTGAATCCACCTGAACAACCAGCTGTCTCCACCCTTTGTCCCAAGCAATCCTTAGAGCATAATAAACTCCCCAAACCTCAGCTTCAAAAGCACTGCAAATACCCAGTCCCGCTCTATACCCCATATCCATTTGCCTTCATTGTTATGAAACACCCCAGCACATGCATCTTGTCCAGGAAAACATTGGACAGCAAAACTGGTATTTTTCCTTCCTTGGAAAATAGCCTTTGTCTTCTCAATCAATGGCCATTGTTTATTTATCCCAACATTCTTTACTTTCTCTACCTTATCATGTGAATCTTTGAGCAACACCCAATGGTTCCTTGTTGCTCAATATCTGAAATATTTGTGTTTTTCTTTAGCAGAAGAGAGTATAAAGGAATAAGTAGCAGTTTACCTCTTGGCTGTTGACATTACTGGAAATCGAGTTTCTTGTTTTTCATCTGTTAGAGCAGTAGAAGGCAGGGTTTCGTGGAGAAAGAGAATAGCAGTAAAGTAAATAACAGCAGGAACAATAGCAAGAATAAGTAGAAATGCAGATGAATTAGAAGAAAAAACAGCAGTGCAGATATTATTAAAGATAGTTGTAGTTAATCCTACATAACCTTTAAGGATTCCAGATACCGGCCTGCGATTTTTAGGAAAATTTCGTATACAAGTCACTGAAACTGCCGTGTTCACCATGTTGTGCTATTTCCTCCCTTACCCAGAAATATACACATATGTATGAAGAAAAAAAAAAAACTATTATTTGGTCATAATAATTAATCAGGAATGAAACATTACTAGAAAAGATTTGGATGTTTAGTTACCTACCAGTAAGAAGAGGACAGATTCTCTGGCTAACAACAAGGCATTGAACTCCATATCGAATAAGTCCTTCAAGTGATCGAATTACGAGTGTGACTGAAGTTGACCATTTAACCAAAGCAACGCCATTACAGCTTACAAAAAAGATTACAAAAATAACATATATTACACATATCGATAAATCAATGAATACATTTACAATAAATATTTACAAATTCAAATAGAGTACACGCAGGCAAAAGAAAGTGAACAATCTAAAATAAAATATTTTATAATACAAACAACGGTTTATTTTATAATACAAACAATTGTTTTAATATCTTAGAAGACAGGGCAGCCTTTCACCACAACCCCAAGAGCAGTTGGGCAAGAAGCTAATGGACAACCATCTGAATCATTTCCCCACCAATCAAGGCTAACTTGTTGAAATCCTAAACACAAGTACAAAAACACTGCCATAAAAGCCAATCCAGCATCAAGACCTGCAGACAAGACATAGTTGTGGCGTCTCCACCAATTATTATAGTATCTATAAGCAATAAAGCCTGAACAAAATCCAATAAGAATCCAAGTAATGTAGTTCACAGCAGTAGCTGGTGGCATCTGTAGCATACCACCTAAGAGCACTGGCATAGAAATTAATTTGATCCAATGCTGGTTAGGAAAGGCCTTATGTGCTAGCCAAACTAGGATAGGTGCTATAGCACCAGCCAAGAAAAACCAGTTGATTGCAGAGTAATGGCCAAGACCTCCAAAAATTCTGCGGGGACCAATAAGACCCCAGATGACAGAAGCATCATAGAAAACATGATCACCAGGGCAAGTCCATGGGCTTCCTGATGGAAGCAATGCACGGTCACATATACTTGGGATAGTCAACATTAGCCACCATGCTGTTACTAGATGCACAATTGCTGCTATTATAGTACCAACCACCTGAGGAAAAAATGAAATACTTTCTAAAAATTGAAATAAATAATTATAGGCTTTAGTCCCTGACTTTTTACTTTAAAGAACATTGAATGCTGAAAATTTCATATAAAACAATTTTATAAAGGGTGGGAATAAAAGTTATTCACTTAAAATATGAGAAACTAAAATTTAACGCAAGGACTATAATGTGGTGAAATTAGAAAGTAAAGCAACATTGCTTAAGTATAAATATTGCCAAACCTCAAAGGGGTTTTAATAATTACTTTACCGAAACAATCTCCAAAACAGATGTGTCCATGCATAGTAATTGCTTTGCTATACAGAAACTCATCGAAATGGAAAATAACTATATATATATATATATATATATATATATCTGGAAGGCTAATTTTACCTGTGCCATAAACATGGCCCGAGGAGGAATCTTCATGTAATGACCAAGCTTGAAATCTTGCAAAAAAGTAATCCCTTGTTTCATGCTGATGTAACCATAAACCTTGAAGCACATATTAGCAACAGGGAATCCAGGGTACAAATATCCAATAATATACTCTGTTATAACATTTAAGCCTGGTGTCTGTTTGTCAAAGAAAAACTCGGTGTTACAATGCTAAAAACCTTCACAATAGCACAAGAAAACATATGTCGTAGTTATTTATAATTACACAAGATTTTCTTTAATGCAATTTTAAAACAATGGTTTCTAAAGGGCCTTAATGACTAGAAGTCTTAAAGAAAAACAAAGCTCTTTGAAAAATTGCAAAGACAATTTACCCTAAGTTTCAAAATTTAATTACAATTTTACGAACTTGTTTGATTAAAGTTACAATTATATGTAATCATAAAAGGTGCCATTCTTTTCAGTCATTCTAATTCAGATTCAACTCTACCTAGCTTTAGGTCATTCTCTCGTCAATTGCAAAACATAGTGTAAGTTTGACTCAAATGTATGCAACTGCGACTGACCTCTAAAATTTCAAGTAAAATAGTCTATTTTGAAAGATTTGGACAGCAATTTTTCCAGAAGGTTTATGGTTTCTTTTGATGATTATAGGCCTATCTAAAATGGTATATAGATATACGTATCCTACCTGATTTGTTGTAGCAGTGATGATCCCAATGGGGAGGGTGAATAAGAAAGCAAGACCACAAGCTAGAAATACACCCCACCATGGTAATTGGAGTTGATCATTGTAGTACTCACATATAAATATAGTTGCAGCTATGTTAAAGAGAAGAATGCACAAAAACCACCGTTCAGGAACTTGTTTATATTTTCTCATGAGTCTTGTATGCACATCCATTTTCTTCTCTTGGAACGCAGACTTGCTTAGCTGCCATATACTTCTACAACATTGAGAATTGGAAAATGTCAGGTATAGGCTATGGCATCTGTTTGGATGACTCATCCATATAGTTACAGGATGTGAAATAAAATATATAGAAATTTAATAAACCTTGTTCATATTTTCTAATTTTGAAAAAAATGGAATATAGAGAAGTTTTGAAAGTGGAATTGCAGAAAATAAAAGTGTAGTTACAATAAGTGAATAAATAGAAAAATAAATAAATAAATGTGAGCCTAACACGACCTTAAAAAACGATAAAGAAATATTAGTGAGACCTTGATTTCAAGAACATAATCTTCTTATAAGGTGTAAAACAATGAGTATGTATTTCTCTTGGTTTACCTTCGATGAAAGAGGAAGACATGAACAATAACAGCAGCAAGGGTAGCAAAATTCAGACCATAAATCATTGCGAAGTTGGTGCTGAGATAGAGAGGACCTTCACGTGCATATGCATCCATGTCAATATGGAATTTCGGATCAATAATAGCTGAAATATTGTATTTTTGTCCATTAGAAGTGAATAAGCCATCGGAGAATATAGGAAAAGTCTTGGCTTTGTAGACGTTAAGCCAATATGCAATTGGGGTAATGACATACATAATTAGAGCAAAACCACAAGCTACATTGGCTGTTGCAAACCATGGACTAGCCATTGGACTGCCAAGGTAAGAGGATATACTAGCCCAGTCAAATCCAATACTGCCAATTCCGAGGCCATGTAGACCTGAACCAAGCTGATGGGCAAGGATTGAAGTAGGGAATATCCAGCAAATCCAAGATAAAGAGGATAACTTTGGAAAGAGGTAGCCTGGAAAGACGTAATAAGCAAAGCTGCAAATGAGAGCAATTATGAAGAATTGATTCCTTGTTAATCCTCCTTTAGGCCTCTCTTCTTTCTCATGCAGTGCCCTGTAGTTTTTTTATATTTGTTATATAAGATGCCAATGCCATATATTTAACAATACGAAAAGGTCAAAGGCCCACCAAGCTCAAAAGCACCGAGTTCTAACTCCTAACTTGGGCCTAATGAAAATAAAGGGCCAAGTCCCGAGTTGAGCTGACATATGTTGAACTATACACATGGGAGGAAGAAAACAGAAAATCACTTGAAAATGTACCTAGTCAATAACAAGACCCAAATACATTTTAACATAACATAAATCGGTATTCAGGCCGAAAAGAAAGTCCCAAGGACCCACCAACTCAAAACTACCATTTTTGTTTTTCAAACAATTATGAAATATTCTAGCGTAGCAGTATCACACAGAACCTTTGGCATTTCAAAGAATCTATTAGTACGTGTAAAAAGAATCTGCAATCATGTGTAAAGCACCTTTGACATTTCCTTATTTTTATTTTCTAATTTTTTAAAAAGTATTTCATTAATTTTTTTTTTGCCTAAAAAAATAAATTAATCAATATTTTAAACTAATCTAAAACTCCTTTTTAAAAAAAAAAACTAATCTAAAACTAAATTTCAGAATTTTTTTTTTTCTAAGTTACTAACTTTCAGATTATGTCAATACATTTCAACCTTATTAATTTCCCAGCTCTTGGTGTCGTGGTCCACGATCTATTATAATAGGACAGCACCGAATTGATTTTGACTTATCAAAGGCAGTTGGAAGATGATCTAATAATGAACCGGTATCGTGTTAGCTTACCTAAAGAGGGAAACCTGCACTAGATTCTGAGGCCACCACATTGCAGCAGGCTCCACCAAATAACGCCGGAAAACCCCAGCCCAACCGAATCCCAGCACTTGCGTCGTTATAACAATGAAAAACGCCATTAAAAAGGACAGCTCCTTCTTGTAGAAAATCTTGACGGCGCTAATGATATGAACCGCGTAGACGCTACCAGCTCCAGAATTGGCAAATATGGTGATCAGCACATGCTCTTTAACATTAAACGGTCCAGGATTGAGCGAGAACTCCCACCTTTTTCCTTTGAAAAAAACCTTATCGGTAATTATAGAGGCCATTAGACGGCCCAGAGGAACTACCACAATCTGAGCGGAGATGGAAGTGATGGTGAGCGGTTCCCGCCGGTACCAGAAGAACTGGTTGAGAAAGGAAAGGACGATGCAAGCGAGAGTCCCGAGAGTCCAGGTACGAAACGTGACGGTCGGGAGGGTTGGATCGTCGGCCGTGGAAACCGTGAGAGCGACTTGCTCAATCGGAGAATTCTCTTTCTCATTGTCGTCGTCGGCGGCGGAATTGTATTTGGAGGTTGGGTTGGTGTTAACTGTGGTGTTTGGAGAAGTTGAAGGTTAGCGATAAGATCGAAGAGAAAATCAGAACGAAATTAAGGGCAAATTGCTTACTTAGAGGAGTTGTTATTTCGTGACTAGTAGTAGCCTTCATCTCTCTACTTTTCAGGCGCTTCGGGCTTCCCTGTCTGTAAATGTCTGGGGCTTTTAAACTTTTTATTAATAATTATTAGAGTAACAGAGGAGAGGAGAGGCTCAGGAGGAGGTGGAATATGGTTCTTGTGCAACTCTGTGATTCTTGATGTAGTTATGACCGTTGGATTAGCCCAAAAGTACCATATGACTAGAATTTTGTTATTTGGAGGGACCACACGGTTAGAATTGGACTACCATTTTTGTTCAATAGTACATTTGCGCCGTCTCCGCTGTTTTCTTTTTTCTTGAGAAAGGCGTCATTGCTGGGTTGGATTTTCATTTTCAAATCACTGTATAAATTCCCCCCTTCAATATACAATTTTAATTTTACAGCGCTTTAAATTTTACGAACTACCTCACATAAATTTAAATTTATAAATTTTAATAATATTACATATTTTTTAATATTAATATTAATAATTTTTAAAATTTTTTATTTTTATTTATAAAATATCAATTTAATCTATAATTAATATGACTTTTAAAAATAATTTTCATAATTTTTTAATAATATGTAATTAAATTAATTTTATAAATTAAAGTATTTAATAAAATAAATTTTAAAATTTAATAGATATAATTTTATAGGTTAAAATATTTAATGAGTCAAAATAAAAATTGAGAAGCCACAAATAAAAATAACAAAATTCAGAGATGAAGTTATGCATTGAACATTTTCAAATTTTATGAGCTCATTATTATAAGATCATGGATTTGGTTTTCGCAATATTTATATTTCATCCCTCATTTAGGAGTTATGATGTGCGGATGCGTGAGAAACTTAATATTTTTATATTTTGAAAACGGACACTGCTCGAAAACATTTCGAGTTCGTTTCTATAAATATTGAAAATTAGAAATCCATTTTCCCTCCTCAAAAACATTTTTTGTATTAAAAAAATCAAATTTCAAAGTCAAATCAAATTTGAAAAATCTTATTTGAGAAAAGA
This sequence comes from Jatropha podagrica, assembly GCA_947857235.1. Lineage (NCBI taxonomy): Eukaryota > Viridiplantae > Streptophyta > Magnoliopsida > Malpighiales > Euphorbiaceae > Jatropha > Jatropha podagrica. The sequence continues at coordinate 20,146 of CANUEP010004435.1, forward strand.
CAAATAATCTTACTTTTAACTTCAATATTCAAATTTCAAATTTAACATAATTTCATTATCTTTTTCCATTTTGACATTTGAATTTTTTTTATTAAATATGAAACTTATGAATTGATTGCCCTTTAAAAATTTTCAATGTACTCTTTCTAAATTATTTTTATATTTATTCCTATATTTTTAAATTTTACAAATAAACTCATATATTTTTTATATTTATGCATTTCCCATATATTCCTGTTTTCCATATCTTTTGAAAATATCATTTTTTCCGTATCTATTTTTGTATTTTTGCATTTTTGCGTTCCTCCGTTTCCATAGTCATGCATCATAATTTAAGAGTATTCATTATTCTGTCTAAATCGCTAAATCAAATTGAATCAAACTATATCAAATAGTTTAATTCTATTTGATTACTGTTTGGTTTATAAATTTTAAAAATAACGGTTTACAATTGATTTCGATAATCCAAACCATATTAGTGTTGAGATACGTATATAATCTCATATTAGATAAAAACCAACTAAATAAATGCATATAATGAAAAGGGTGAACTAACTAAAATAGCTAAAGTCATTTTGTGTTAAAAGTAAGTCAAACTCATTATAAACTCAAATATTAATATATTACTAATTAAATTTGATTAATTTACTCTTAAGCCCATATTCTTAACAATTAGACTCAATTTAATTTAGAAAATTAAAATTTGAAAAGAGGAGAAAATTTAGGTAAAATTGAATTTATGGAAGGATTAATTATAATTTAATGTCTAAGACTCTTTAAAATATTCTATTTTGGTGTCTTGACAGAATATGGTTATAGTCAAGTATTTGAAATTAAAAATTTTCAAGCAAATGCCGTCAGCTTATATGGTTTGTCGGAATTATATTCAAGATATGTGATGTTATGGCACGTATAAAAGACCGTTAAAATGTAAAAAATATTGACGTGTCCATAGATGATATGGCAATTTTAGTGGACATAAACACAAAATTTACTAACATTGTGGTGTCCATCGCCTGCTTTTCCTTTATCAGAATATGGATCTCCTTTATTACCACTAACAACTTCACCAATGTCATCACCGCTAGTGCCTCTGCCATCAGATCTGTTATCTCTTAATTCCAGTCTTGCACCAACTCACTCGCTTGAGAACTCTATAATTCTTTCTCTGCCACCTGCACTCTTAGTGCCTGCAAAATTGAGTGATATCAATCACAACGATAATATAGAAGCAGGCTGTGACGAGGAGAAATGATGTTTTGAAATGAGCGGTAAAAAGAAAGCCGAAATTGTTGTTAGAGTGATTATGGTTGCCAAAGTGGTTGGAGTGGGTGGTTCAGTGTATAAGAAGAGACAAGATAACATCAGAAGGTCTCATTACAGTTATGTTGCAGCAACAACAAGAGAATTTCTTTAAATAGGAGGGCAATAGAGGTTACGATAATTCAAAACTATAAATTGATCTTTAGAATTATAACTCATTTGTTTCCATATTTGAAACGATATACAATTGAGTGAGAGGATTCAGTAATTTTTTTTATTCATTGTTCATTATTTACAAAGTATAAACTTTCTTTTTTCTTCTTTTGTCAATAATGAAAAGAGTAGCAAGATGTTTGGTGAATCTCAGCTCCGATCTTGATCTTGGTTCATGGAGATTCATAATTAATAATATGATATCAGATTTTAGATTTGAAGTAAGTCTAAAAATGAATAAGATCACCATCGACATGTATCAAAATGAAAAATAAAGTAAAACAAACAAAAAATAAATAAAAGTTAAAAGTGAAGGTCCCATTAGACTCCACAATTTGACAAAAAGAAAAAAAAATTGCTTTGTTATGTATAGATTGGCTATAAATAGCCAAGATGTTTAACATTCAATATATCTTCTTTCATTTCAAGTTTGTGAGTTTTCAATAAGGTGTGAGAGCTTTGTTGTCGTAAGTTTTAGTTTAATACCTAATAAAATAAATATTTTTAATTAATATTTAATTGGTTATTTTATTTTATTTACTCTTTCTCCATCTTTTTACATTGGGAAAATTATATTTTTAGTGTTTGAATTTTTAATTTTTTTTCTATTTTGGTGTCTGAATAAAAAATACTATAAATTGGATTTTTAAACTTTTTATTTTTTACAATTTAATGTCTCCAGTAAATTTTCATGTCTGGAAATACAGTTGGACAATTGTGGGATCTGATTTTAATGAGCTGTACCCTGGATTAAATTTCGCCACGATTCATGCCACATCACCTCCATGTTAGCAATATTACTTCTCAATTTTTCATTTACCTCTCATTTAATGCACTCACATCTACCCCAATTCACCCAACGTTAATAAGAAAGAAAAAATAGAAAAGACACCAAAATAGAAAAAATGTGAAAGTTCGGACATCAAAGTTATAATTTTCCCTTTTACATTCTACACAACACCACATATCTTAAATGTAATTTTGGCATGCCATGTAAGCAAATGACACTTGATCGAAAATTTTTAACGGATTCGAATACTTGATTTTAAATATTTTCCGTTGAGACACTAAAATAAAATATTTTGAAAATTCATACACTAAATTCATAATTAACCATTTATGACTTTAAATTATGGTTACTCAAAGGGAAATTAAATTAGAGAAACACAATTTTAAATGAATTTACTTTGGATCAATCGAATGGAAGTTGAATTAAGGAGCAATAATTTAAGGAATGTGTACTTTTTGAAGACATAATTATTGTTTAACATTTTTCAAATTCTTAAATTTTTAAACATACCATATTTGATTTGAAATTTAAAATATAAAAAAATTATATCTATAAATCATGAAAATTTAAAAACTTAGGCATAGTTATTGTTTTCTAACATATGCCATATTTGATTTGAATTTGAATTTGAAAACTAATAAATATCTCTATATATGTAAATTGCTAAAATTTTCAAAAATATAGACAAAATTAAGATGTAATTTTTATTTCTTCAATTTAAAACTCCTAAAAGTATAACTAAAAATATTTAAATTTCTCCATATGGTAATTGAATTTTAGAACTCATAAAAAGTAAATCATCAATGGAAAAAACTACATTGGGAGAAAAAAAAAAGTGAATAAAAAAATATATTGAAAAATTTTGCTAGATTAAAGTAAATGCTAAAATGTTAAAGAGTTACTCTCTTAAGGAAACACCACATCAATCTACAACAAAAATTTAAATTCAACACTTCTCGCTACAATGAATTAGAAAATTAAGAAATAAGTATTATCTTTTTTGTTCCGCACATGGATTAAGAAATGCAATTAATAGTCTAAATTTTATAAAAATTAATTTATAAAATGTCTATTTTACTCTATAATTAAATTAAATAAAATTAATTAATTAAAAAATTTTTTAATTCTCCATTCCACTACTCCCTCTATTTCATTAATATTTCTTCCAATTTCTGTATAGCTGGCCTAAAAAGTATTTTAAAAAATGTGGTCACTTTGTTTAAGAGAATTTTATAATAGAGAGAGTGAGGAGGGATAATTATATATAAGTAAAATAAGATTAGATTAAAAAAAAAAATTAATGAATTTTTTGTAGAGATTTTTATGCGCCAAGATAATATTGTGTCAAGAGAACTCAAATTTGAAACCACCTTTTCAGAATATCGATCAAATCATCACCTGATTATTAAAATTAATCGAGTTTTGAAATTCTAAAAATGACTGTTCTGGAAAACAAAATCTAAAAACGACTTATTTTGGAAAAAAGGGCAAAAAAATAACAATTGTTTTGGAAGGGGAGTAATAAAGTAGAAGGTATTTAATTAATTTTCTTAAAGTAGAGATTCTGATTCGTATATTGATATATTTAAGGGGGAAAAAAAAAAACCTAAACAGTTCTGAGGACTTATATTCAAATACTCTCGGGAATTGCTTTCGTCTGATATTCTTCTTTCTCTTTCTCTCTCGCTTTTTTCTGGTATGTTTATGTACTTTAGTTTTGTGCTTTTTTATTGGAATCCATTTCAGAGCATTTTAACAAAGTACGACAATCTGCATTGGTCACCAACTAATAAACTGAAACTCGTTTCTAAATTCTAGCAAGTGGGTTTTTCTAGTTATTTCTTTTCAAATTTCTGTGTTTGTCTTACAAGTCCAATTTCAATTTTGATTAACTTCTTATAACACTCAGAAGTCATGGATATTGGTGTTTTTGCTTTATTTAATTGTATTGAAGTAGCAATTTTTGGAGTTGGGTTCAATGCGACGTTATTTTCTAGGATTTTTTTTGTGTTTTTTTTTCTTTTTCGAAATTCTCTTTTCTTGCTAGGTTTTGAATCCTTAACCTCTTATACAGAGACGATTGTGTTTCAACTATAAAGAATTTTTTTTTTTACAATGTTTTTATTTTGGGTTTGTTTTCTTGTTTTCAATGCAGAATTTTGATATCGGAATCAATTGATGGATACTACTCACCAAGGTGGCTATGGTTCCAATGAGAAGTCTAGCGAGCAAGAAACTCGAAGTGAACTACTTGATGTTAACTTGACCAATAACATTGCACAGCAATTTGAGAATTTAAAGTCAAAAGAACTTATTCTGGAACGAAGGGTTAGCCCAAGACTTAAAAGTATACCCCAAGATAAAAAACCATATTATGGTAGTGATTGGAGAAAACATTCAGTTACTCCAGAGGATGATAATAATCATAGGAAGAGGGAATTGAATTCTCTCAGAGATAATTCTGGCAATGGCAAAAAACTAAGTAAGCTTAATCACCCAATTAGGGAATGCCAACCTGATTTGGATAAAAAAGTTGTAGGAGCTAGAAGTAGAAGTGAGTCTCTTCCCATTGAACATGCTGGTGCAGAAATTTTGGACTCACAGGATGATGATGCAGAAATTGTGGAGTTAGAGGAAGATGCTTATCTGAAATGGACAGACTATGAGGGTTTTCTAGCTGAAAGTATACTTCAAATGGCCAATGAAAGGGTGGAACGGACAATGCTGATTTTTAACAAATATTGCCTTCATTTTGCTCAGGTGATCACATTCACTAAGATATTATGAATAGGAATAAATATCATGAAGATCATATGATTCTCTGAAACTGTTTGTTTTACTAATCTTGACAAGTGATAGGAGAGGTGTTTTATTGTTGCTCTATTTCTCTGGATTATTGTATTCACTTCTTTTTGCTCAAAAGTTTGATGTACTCGATTGTGATGTTTTTTTTTTTTGGTGTGAATTAACAATTTAATAAGAACGAAAATGAGCACAAGTTTTTCTTATTAGATTTTGAAGTATTTTGTAATTACAAGGTCAATGTCTACCTGCTTATTCATTCATTTTTAGTTAGTAAGTAGACCTGAGGTTTTAAAAGGATGCTTGATATTATTTTATGGATTTAGCTTTCCTCCATTCCTTCATTCTTACATTGTGTATTTGAGGGTGGTGAGTCGCTCTTTAATGTGGTTCTTTCTGCTTTAGAAATGACGTTGGATCTATTAGATTATAGGCTTTGTTTCCAATTTGGTATATCTTGAGGCACTCGTGTGGATATTTATTTCAGGTTGCGAATAATAAGGCAAGAAAACTTGGTTTAACAAGCAGTGTAACAGGTGACAGTTGCTTACGTTGACAAAGAAGGAAACAGTATATAATAAAAAGGATATTAGCATCATTTTAGTTACTTCCATTAAAACTGTTGTGAATTAGATAAACAAGGTGCTTTATATTTTATCTACCCTTAGTTGTTAATACATATTACAGAGCTGAAGTTCTTCCATTTTATGAATAATATGAATTTGTGTTTATCTTTCGTGGGACAAAGATGTAGTCATTGTAATGTCAACATTTTATAGTCTTTCCAACGTAATGGTGTTGCATAAAATGTTTGTCCTTTCATGAGTTGTTGAAGGCATCGTCTATGTCCTCTTATGGCTGGTTTTAGTTGTCATTATCTAAGAAAAATATTTAATCATGTGAAGATCTAAATCCTGTTAGGGAAAGCATATATTAAGAATAATAAAAATCTAAATTTGCTTATTTAAAGTGGTAAGCTGTCCTGCTGAGTTTATATTCCATACTAAATATTTGTGCAGGAAGAGGATAAGAGATGTAAGAAGCAAAAGGGCGATACAAATAAAGTGAGGTTCTTGAGCTTTTCCTTTCCTCTTGTGAACCCCACCCCAAAATCTCCTTCTATCACTTGGCCAGTTTCAATCCCTTTTTTCTTCTTCTTTTATTTCTTCTTCTTCTTCTTCTTCTTCTTTATATTCAATTCTAGAAGTATGGTTTTGTCTAACCTAGTGGTTTGGTCAATATGTTTAAGACACTTGAGTCAGTTATGGAATTAAACAAGGATTTAAAGATACATAGTCTTCTGGGTCATTTTTCTCCTTAGAACAATCATGAAGCAACAATGTTGAGTGACCATCTTTTGCCACATGCTTTATAGTACTGATTCTTGCGATTGTTGTTGAAGTTAATGCTAATGAAAGTTTTCTGCAGCATGAAAATTCAATTACTAATGCTACGCGATCTATTAGGAGACCTGATCTTAAGGCAACTACCAAGGTAAGTTGATAGCAATTCCACTGTATATGATCCTGCTGGATATTCAGAACTCATGGTCATATTGTGTGCTCTTATGTTTCTTTCATCACAATAATGGTGAACAAAGATATCAAACTATGATTGAATTGCAAAAATAAAATTTACAAGTTCTAGTGTGAAAATGAATTGTAAAATTTGGTAGAATAACAATGATGTCATGCCTCATGTTACTTCAGCAAATACATTTGATTCTGCAGCAGATTGGAATGTGATTGCCATGAAAGCAAGTGATATAGGTCCCATCTCATAATTGAAATATATTACACATAAATGAAAAGCATTGAAATGTATCTGTTGTGTTAATCTAACAATAATTATTTTTTACTTTCATATTCCAGAACTTGCATCATATTTCCTCCAGGAAAAGACTTGGTCTTTATTATCTTAAAGTGACCTTTATTCACAGTTCTTTAAATATAACTCGTGATTTAGTTTCTATGATTTATGAGATTTCTATTTCCCTTTTTATCTTTAAAATGGTGATGCTTCTATGCTTTGTATCATCTTCAAATATACCTAGGAAATTCAAAATAAATTAGTCCTAGATTACTATTAATTTCAGTTCAATATCACTGATCATTAGTTTTAGCATTGATTTTTTTGGTTTGGGGAGAAAGCGTGACAAGTAGGATACAGAGAATTTTTTAAAATAAAAAATGAGATGGAGAAAACAAAATAAGAATTACAAAGGAAGAGATCAAGAGTGATTAAATAAGAAAAAGAAAATTATGAAAATGGAGTAGTTTAGTTTTAGAATAGTGAAAGAATAATTGAATCATGCTCTTTGAATTGTGATCTCATTATTCATTTGCATTTTTTCTCTTTTAAGTCAATTCATATATCTGACTCAACCCATTCAATACTTAATTGCACTGAATGATCTGATTTGAATAATAAATCAATATTATTCGAACCTCTATATAAGTAACACACTGAACTAATTGACATTTTGGTACTTGATTATGATAAACGAAAAATTTTGTTCATTAGAAATAAATTGATATGTGATCCCACTAATGGTAATTCTCAGCTGCACTTTGATTGACATTATATCATTTTGAAATTCTCATACTTATATTGTGCAGTATAAGTCCTGAGAGTGATTTTTTTTTGTCTCCCATTTGTGCAAAATCTCAGCGAATTGTTCTTTCTTTCATCTAATTATTTTCTGGCTGATTATGGCAGATGCAAAACAAAAAGGAAGTCTTATACCCTGAAAAGATAATTGGCCATTTACCGGGTCAGTGTATGATAATTGTGATAGTTAGGGTTTATATTTTTGTTTTATTGCATTTTGATATTTTGAGGTTTGCTTTCAAGAATTTATGAGGTTATCTTTCTAGTTATGCAATTACAATTTTTTGCATTAAATTCTTTTACCCGAAAATATGAAAGTATTTCTTAATATGCAGGTGTTGCTGTTGGACACAAATTTAACTCTCGATCTGAAATGGTGGCTCTCGGTTTTCATGGACATTGGTTGAATGGAATTGATTACATATCAAAATTTCCTGGAGGACAGGTAACAAATCTTTTTTTTTTTTTTTTTTTTAATGAAAGATTAATCTGTTTGTATGAATAGACATCGGTTCACCTGTACATTCCTTGATTTATAAGAAGGAAGAATTTAAGTTTGTGTGTGTTGATGAAGAAGAAAGCATGTTGGCATGTAATTACCTTAAAGTTGTGCTTTGAACTTATTTCAGACAATTAATTCACAGTTGTGAAATAGCCCCAAACTCTTTATATCGCATTAGCTTTTATACATATTTGGCTGAGCTTGAATATTTGTGGACATAATGGAGGTGATACTAGTCTTCTTGGAATGCATATTACAATTTACGATTTACAAAATGTTGATGAATCTAAGTTTACATGGATTTTTTTTTTTGGCTTACAAAACAAGCCAAAACTGTTATGGAAACTAAATAAGCAATTGATGCTGTTATGCTTAGGCAGTCTGAACCTGTATGGGAGGATGGCCATTTTATCTATCATTTAGCACTATATTAAATAAGCTTTTGAGTTTTTTTTTGAATGTTTAATTGCCTCTCGGAATGTTGCAGAAGAAGCGTGATGGCTACACCTGTCCACTAGCAGTATCAATTATTATGTCTGGAGAATATGAAGATGATGTTGATTACTCAAATGAAGTTGTGTATACAGGACAAGGTGGAAATGGGAATCGAACTAAAGATCAAGTTTTGCTCCGTGGAAATTTGGCTCTCAAGGTGATATGGATTTATGATTGTATCCATTTTTTAATGATTCATTGTCCTATTATCATTTCAGCCCATGTGTACTATTTGATATTTCGTGAATGCAAAGTAGAAATTTAAGGTTGATGAATGTGGAATAGCAGCCGCTCCCTAATGACAAACACTATCTTCAATGCTTGTGAAGTAGACTCTTTTTGCATTTGGTTAGTATGATTATAATGTCTTTGTTACCCTCTTTTCTAATCAATTAAAATTGATATAATTTGCTCTATTTGATTTGTTTATTATGATGATTGCAATCCAATCTTTCAAGTTTCATAATTAGTAATGTTGCATAAGGCCATTTATCTCATTCTAAGCTTTAGTCAAAACACTTCCATGTTGCATAACAGAAAGAGCTGTGTGCGAAATTGCTTTAGAATAATTTGAGACTTGCTATCCAGTAAAGTTTTATTTTCATTATCCTGCAGAATAACATGGAGCAATTTGTACCTGTTAGATTCATCCGTGGACATAGTTCAAAACCTGGTTGTCGCAGCCGCAAAGTTTACACATACTGTGGCTTGTACAAGGTTTACAAATATATTACTTTCAGCTTCTCTTTTTTGCGACAAAGTTGATACATTCTTGCATGTTAAGTTGTGCTCTCTCTGCATATGTTGAAGATACACTCGCTATCAGTGAGACGACAGATGGTCAATGCATATGAACTGGATTCTGAAACTTAAATGTCCCCAAATCCTTATTTTAGATACAGACACACTCAAGTGCATGAAAACATATATGTAAGTCTTTAGGCATTATTTCTTCACCTGCATCAATACTTTCTGCGTCTCTGTTCTCCTTTGTAATTAGGATCCTGTTTGAGTTAGATATTTCATTTTCAATGACGGTTGAACATGGGTAAGCATTGAGTGATTATTTGAAGCACCAAATTTATTTTTTGTATTTCTAATGCGCTGCATATAGATATGATGTTGGATCATTGTCATATAATGTTGGATGATTCAATTGCTGATATGCTGTATCTAATGGGTAGAATTTTCTTAAATACTAATAAGACAGTCTAACATGGGTTCCATTAATTTTTTCATCTTGTTTGCAGGTAGTGAATTGCTGGACTGAGAAAGGTGCTTCTGGATGTTTTGTTTATAAGTTCCGTTTAAAGCGACTTCTAGGACAGCCCAAAATGGACATAGATCAGGTTATAATTTCTTTCTTCTTTTGGGGTTTGTTAGTTTTTGAATTTGCACACACTTTCTTCCCTCTAAAGTAGGTATCTATCTTCTTTTTAGTAAGTCATCATAATGCTTTGTACTAGCTTTTACTGATCAACAAGAACAAATTGCAAAAGGTAATTTTTTCATATTTCATTTTGATGCAATCATTTATGTTTTCTTCCTCTGGTAGTATGTTTCCTCTTCGAATAATTTCCTATTTAATTCAGTGCATAATTAGGTATTAATGGCATAATGTATGTTAAACTTAGCTGTAGACAAATGTACCAGTAATTTCTTAATTCCCATGTGTTTTGTATGCAGATTTCTGGTGTATATTATACTACTATTATTTTTCTATTTTGCCAATATGTATGCAATTTGTTTGAGTTCAACCCATTAGTTGTTTTGTTCTAGGTTCATTTTGGACGAGCAGGGATGTCTAAGGCTTCTCCAAGATTAGCTGGGTATGGAATCTGTAGAATTGTCATGTTAATAAATAACATGCTATTTTCCTTCTGCGTTCTGTCTTGTAAACTGACAAAGTATTATTTTCTAAGCTTGCTATGTGAAGACATTTCTTATGGTGAAGAAGATAGATGTATTCCTGTAACCAATGTGATAGATGTTCCTCCAATTGCACCTGCAGGCAAGTTTTCTTATCAACTTATGGTGATTAGAAGGAATTAGATTCACCAGGGGAAGACAAGTTCTCTCTCCTTCCATTTAATTAGTTTATATTAGAAAGGACATGCTATTTTAAAGAATATCTTGGATTGTTTCCATCATAGAAATTTGAATTCTTTTACTAGTTTCTATCGCACATCATAGCACATGGAGGTTTTCATTTTCTTTTTCATTATTTTTTTGGGAGGGATTTTTTTTTTTCCGGGGGGGGGGGGGGTTAGAAAGGACATGCTATTTTAAAGAATATCTTGGGTTGTTTCCATCATAGAAATTGGAATTCTTTTACTAGTTTCTATTGCATACCATAGCACATGAAGAGTTTCATTTTCTCTTTCATTAATCTTTTTTGGGAGGGATTTTAAGGTGGGGAGAAAGAAACAATCTTGTTCGTATACTCTAGTCTTTAGCTAATATTTTGCTTATTTTCTGTATGGTCTTATGCTATTGGTCATGTGAATTGGTTTTATCTTTTTGGTAGTGAAATTCATATTATGCCTTATTTCCGTATCTCTCTTTTGGTTTTCTTGCTTATTGTCTTTATTGATATATGTGATTGATATTAACTCTGTTGGCTATCTTAATGATAAAATCTCAAAATTTGTAGAATTTAAATATACCAAATCTGTTGAAGTTGCAAGAAATATTACAGTTCCTCCCAGTGCCTCTGGATGCAATTGTATAGGAAATTGTACAAATTCGAAATCTTGCTCTTGTGCTCAACTTAATGGCGCTGACTTTCCTTATGTGCAGAAAAATGGTGGCAGGTGGGATATAAATTAATTATGGTCAAATTTGAGTCTTGTTTTTGTGCAACTTTGGAGTTTCATACACTGAAATCATTAGTCCATCATGGAGTTTAATTGGTATATCACTGAAGATTCATTTTTATACTACTGGTGGTTCAATAAATTTTTTTTCATTTAGTGTTGACTTATGATTTAAGTTAGACTTGGTATCCTTGGCAGAAAGTGCATATCATATTATTGCAGCACATGTAAATTTTCAGAGACTCCTTTTCCAGGGGAAATTCTTTTCATTGTTGTTCTAGGAGTATTAAATTAATTGTCATATTAATTGCTCTATATTCTTGTTCACTACTTATTTCTCTACTAGTCCGAACTATTCTGAAACCTTTTCTTTCTTCAGGCTAATTGAACCAAAGGATGTGGTGTACGAATGTGGACCAGGATGTGGATGTGGACCTGAATGCATTAACCGAGTTTCTCAAAGGAAATTAAAATACCGACTTGAGGTAATTAGCCATGCAATCAAGGAACAATTTCTTTTCCCTGTTAAATTGCTCTTTTGTTTAATGATGAACATTTTCTTTGAACAGGTCTATCGCACGGGGAACAAAGGATGGGCTGTCAGGTCTTGGGATGCTATTCTTTCTGGTGCTCCAGTGTGTGAATACACTGGACTTCTTAGAAGGAATGACGAGTTAGATAATGTCTCAGAGAATGACTACATATTTGACATTGACTGCTGGCACACAATGAAAGGAATAGGGGGAAGAGAGGTACTAATATAATCATCCGACAAATTGACAATTTTTATATGCTTGTTTCAAGCTTCTAAAATTGTAATGTATGAACTTTACATTTTTGTCCCATTTCATTAGTTTTCTGCACCGAGTTATGTATATATATAAGTTGTGGAGAATAATTTGTGTTTTAACTGTTACTTTTTTTTTATTTTAATTACAGAAGGGAAGATTTTCAACTTGTTCATGGATCGTTTTACAATTTAGTTAATATTGAAACATTAATAAAATTTTATTTCGATTTCAGTCAGTCCATTACACATCTTCCAACTAGTTGCCATTCTTACTCTAAACTGGTCTCTCCTCAGGATTGACGCATTTATAGTTTCTGTTATTGCATGTTTCTAGAGCAATTCTCTTTTTCAATCTCACATTCTTATGTCATGTTATGCAAACGGCAAAAGCATTCAACTGAAGCACTTGTTCTTGCAGAGGCGACAAGGTGATGTGACTTTACCTACAAGTGATCTTGCAGATAAAGAAGATGATAGCCTGGCAGAAAGCGAGTCCGAGTTTTGCATAGATGCAGGTTCCTGTGGTAATGTTGCCAGATTTATTAATCACAGCTGCCAACCGAATCTATTTGTCCAGTGTGTTTTAAGCTCCCATCATGATATTAGACTTGCTTGGGTTGTGCTATTTGCTGCAGATGACATACCTCCTATGCAGGTAATCTTCCAATGATATTTTATCTGTAACTCGCGGTACAGATTTTGAAATGAAGTCCCAAACTCAATCCCAAACAGAGCCTAACTAAAAGTTTTACTCATTGCTGCAAACAGGAACTTACTTATGACTATGGTTATGTACTAGATAGTGTTATTGGTCCTGATGGGGAAATAAAACAGGCACCGTGCTTCTGCGGTGCAGACGAGTGTCGAGGACGTTTGTATTAAGGCAATCAAAGGCTTCTAAGTTGAGGTTGTATCATTTTTTGCAGATGAGCTGCATTCTCTCATTCTTGTGCTGTTTTCCCCTATCCTTGACCTGAAAGAAGTAAAGCCAGGCGATATATAGTGTTGTATTTGATGTATAATACTATAATTACACCTTCATTTGGGAGTTTCATTGTGTATCTTAATATGTGATCGCATACATTCTTGGTGTTATACATTTGTGTAAGTACTGTCATTGTGAAAACAATCCTGATTGCATGTGACCTCATATATTTTGATCTTCATAGTTGTGTGAGTTTTGTGTTCAAATCAGTCATTTTTCTATTTGGAAAACAGCTTTTAAGTTGTTTTCCAAAGTTTTCCTTGATGACAAAAATACATAATTTCCAACTGTTTTTCATTTTAAAAAAAAATGACATTTTCATAATTAAATTTATAATATCTATAAATAATTTTTTCTATAAAATATTTTCATTGAAAAAATAAAAATATTTAAATAACATAAAAATTTATATAATGCTTTAATAAATAATTAATTTTATTACAATAAATATATTATATCTTTTGTTTTTTAAAAATTTTATGAAATGATAAAAATTATTATTATTATAAATAATTAATAATAAATATTCAAAAAATTCTAAATTTATTTTAAACTATTTTATTTCAAGTAATAAATAATGTTTGTGAAGTTAAATTAAAATATAATTTTTTTATTGTTACCACGCATCGTAGAAAATAGAAAATAAGAAACTAATTTTCCGTTACCTTTTAGCAGTATCTAATTTTGAAATCAATCTTGTGACACCATCAATTCCTCTTTTCTTAATAATATCTCACTCATGTTAAAAATAACAAATTTTTAAAGTTTTTTTGTTTTATATGCAAAATATTGATTCGATGTGGTAAATACAATATTTGAAATAATAATTTTCACATGTTTCAACTATACAATAAGTGTTTAATCAATCTAATTTGATAACTTGAAGTGATCAGTTTTCTTTATATTTTCAAATAATAGGAAAAAAGGATACATATAAGGTTTGGAATTCTATAGAAAATTAATTTTTAAAAAATTTACAATGTTGTATATTATAAAATTGATCACTGTAGCTTTATCCAAAGGTTAAATTCTGAAATCGTATCCTTTACCAAAATTGGAATAATCTTGCTCTCCAATATCTCAAAAAAATTTATTCAGATTATGATTAAGTTATCGAAATATTATCGTTCTAAAATATAATAATTAACTTAAATGGATATTCAATGAATATACAGTTAATTCATGGTGGTGCAAAATTTGTGATATTGCCATTTTCCTGAATTATTTCACAATAAAGACATGAAAAATATAAAAGCCATGAAATCCAAAATCTCTAAGATGTTATCCAGTGTCTACATTTACTTGCATTTATAAACATGAAGGAAAAAAATCTCACCAGGGACCATAAGAACATTGCCATTTCAAAAGCATTCTGGTAAACTGATGATGACCAGTTTCTGTGTCCATGATTTCAACAGCCAACTTCATGTGAAGTTTTGCACCGAATGTCAGCATTGTGATGAGCCAATTCTATATAAATGACTGTTAAAAGTTTATCTGATGTTGGACCTATATCTAAAATCTGCATACGCAGAAAGCTTGCTGACTCTACGCTTCCATGTTGTAAATAGGTTGATGATGAAGAGAATGCTGGTAATTAATTAAGAATTATCAAGGAAAGGTTTCTTTAATAACAGATTATGGATCTAAAGTATATTTTAATCATGGCTTTGGGCAAGGCGAAGCTAATCAAACTTCCTAGTTAAAATGAAATTGATACTCGGTGTTGTGTTAAACTGTCATTTTTTTTCCCCTCTTTTTAATGATCTGAGCCAGCTCAATCATTAATAAAATTTCTAAAAAATGTCATTTCTCACTGAGGTTTCATCCCCATAGACAATGGAGCATAAAAATTCTAAAAAATGTCCTTTCTCACTCGGAGATCGAATTTATATTTTCACTCGTTTGGTAATTGAGATTGCTTTAACATCCCAACCATTGTTCATGAGGTGGCGACAATAGGAGAAAAGGTGATACGTGTTTTTATTCTTGGAATGCAATAAAGTAGACTGAGGGGAACATCTTTGTTAGTCTGTGATCTGTATAGAAGGTATTATATTAAAAGAGCATATCACTGAATGAATCTAAAACAACCACCTCAAGGTATTTCATGCATTGTTTCTTTGTAGTTCAAATTTATAACAAGTTTTAAATCCAAAATTCTGCATATAGAAATGAAATGATTATAAAGAAAATATATACATTCAAGTTCCATTTTTTATTGCACAAAATGGGGCAAGACTCGAAAAGAGTATGCATTATCACTCATTTCTCTGCCTAAGTCTTTTAACCTACAACGAAAAGCTTAGAGCTTTACATACACAAAATCATACTCTTCCATCTCCAAATAATTAAGGAACCTACCTACATTATTGATTCTCTGAAGCGCTAGCAGAACAAAGGTAATTATGCAGCATTTTCCTTGGCAATCTTATCTGCCTTGGCAATAACTTCTTCAATGCCACCAACCATGTAAAATGACTGCTCAGGAAGATCATCGTATTTCCCATCCAAGACTCCCTTCAAAATGTGAACATCATAAATGGTTAGGCTGAATAATTGGAGAAAAGAAAAACATAAATAATATCATAAATAAATCTACCAATCAATCATTCAATATGCATGAAATTCTAATAGGGTTGAAAAATAGTTGAACTGTTGATGGCTAAATGAGGGCCAAAAGTTAAGTAGGGGCTGGATAGCTCTGAAGTGTCTATTGCCTTCCAGCTCAAGATGACAAATGTAACAGTCCTAGAGCAAAATGTTGTTAAGCAATCACCAACTTCAAGCATTAGCAAGTTCAAAACAAGAACACGGCAGTCCTCCGAATTATCCATTGAAAAGTTGGTAAATTCAAACAAAAATCACAAGACGAAACAAATCCAGGAAGGTTTTAAGAGAAAATCAGAAGTGATGCTTATGTAGGATTTAGAAAAGACGCAAGGCAAAGGAAAAACTATAGTCACCTGGAAACTAGTGATGCTTTCTTTCAATTCAACATATTTTCCAGGGGCACCAGTAAACACTTCAGCAACATGGAAAGGCTGGCTCAAGAATCTTTGAATTTTGCGAGCACGGGCAACAGTCAATTTGTCATCTTCACTAAGTTCATCCATCCCCAGAATGGCAATGATATCTTGCAGATTCTTATAGTTTTGGAGGACTTTCTGGACACCACGAGCAGTATTGTAGTGTTCTTCTCCCAAGATATGAGGAGACAGCATGCGAGAAGTAGAATCCAAGGGATCGACAGCAGGATAGATACCAAGCTCAGAAATCTGCTCACGAAGCAAAAGCAGAGATTTTTATAATAATAAAGAAAATAGTAAAACAATTTCTTATTAAATTAAAAAAAAAAAAAGCCAGTTAGGAGGAAGCATACTTGACGTGACAGCACTGTTGTGGCATCAAGATGGGCAAAAGTGGTTGCAGGAGCAGGATCTGTCAAGTCATCAGCAGGCACATAAATAGCCTGCACAGATGTAATGGAACCCTTCTTTGTTGTAGTAATACGCTCTTGAAGGCCTCCAAGATCTGTTGCCAAGGTAGGTTGGTAGCCGACAGCAGAAGGTATACGGCCAAGCAAAGCAGACACCTCTGAGTTAGCCTGCAAAATGAGAGGGAATATTCAAAATGAACCACTTAGCAAATTAGCTTAATGATTAGATCCCCATAATCCAACAATTAATAAATCAAACACAAATGAAAAGCCTACTTGGGTAAAGCGGAAAATGTTATCAATAAAGAGAAGCACATCTTGTCCTTCGGCATCCCTGAAATGTTCAGCTACAGTCAATCCAGTAAGTCCAACACGAGCACGGGCACCAGGAGGCTCATTCATTTGACCATAGACAAGGGCGCACTTGCTCTCACTCTAAAATACAAAGAAATTTTGCAAGCAATAAATAACACTCTTAATTTATCTTTTCTGTTTTTTTTTTTTTTTTCATTTTTTGCAAAGAAATTAGGAAATTAAACATATATGCTTGATAACAGAACAAGAAAACAAAATAAAAAAATACAAATACTCCATGATCAATTACAAAAAGAAAATTGAAGTAAATTAACCTGCTTCTCTCCAAGCTTAATGACACCACTTTCAATCATTTCCCTGTATAGGTCATTACCCTCTCGAGTGCGTTCACCCACACCAGCAAACACAGAGAACCCACCTGAAAAGGGAAAATTGAAAAAAAAAATCCATTAAATTGCAAATCAACAGCTTCAATATAAAAGCAGTTTAAATGCACTTGAATGAAACCAACCATGAGCCTTGGCAACATTGTTGATAAGTTCCATAATTAGCACAGTCTTTCCAACACCAGCACCACCAAAAAGCCCAATCTTACCACCTCTTTGGTAAGGTGCAAGGAGATCAACAACCTAGAAAAAAAAGATGTAAAACAAACACAATTCATGAATAAAACTTCTAACTTGTACAGAAATTACTATCAGCTCCTCTATGAATAAAACAAATTAGGAATTGAACTCTATAGATACAATGAACTTTTTTATGTTGTAAAAATTTATGGCTTTCTATAGTTAAGTAGTGCCATTTTTCCCTTTTTTTATTAAAAAAAAAAAAAAGAACTTGACCAACTAACAATTCCCTTTACCAAGAAATGGCATAAATCATTCTTCAGAATAGTCCATTATACCGCATGCACAACATTATATCACCTCGGAAAGAAATTGACTTCTTTGCTTTATTAGGGATCTCCTTTTAATGCCTTTGTAAGTAAAAGAACAGCTCATATACCTTAATTCCAGTAACGAGAATCTGCTGTTCAGTTGCCTGCTCAACAAATGCTGGAGCTTCTCTGTGAATTGGTAAAAAGTGTTCGGTTTCTGATAACAAAGAATCAGAACAATTAAAGAATTAGTCTCTGCACAAAAAATACCAATGTTACATGTAAAAGGTCTAGCTTCTTACTGATTTCACCCTTCTCATCAATGGGCTCTCCAATAACATTCATGATGCGCCCAAGGGTAGCCCTACCAACAGGCACCTATAGATAAAATAAATCAACTTCCTTAATACTGCAACACTAAGCACACAAGATGCTCAAAGCATGAAGCAAACCAGAATGCTATATCATATTGAATGAGGACAACGATTGCATTGTAACGATTCATTCAATCATGTATGCAGTAAATCGACGATTTTTACAAAATTAAGTATATTCAATAAATAAGAAGTTGAATCATAATATTGAAGAACAGTTAAACAAGCAATGACTCCAAAAGGAAGTATCACATTCACAAAGTGCATTCCCGAAAGCTTCAAGTTAGATGAATAACATAATATTTCAAAAACTATAAATTTAATTTTATAAAATAATCTCAAAGTTGGCATCTTTACGTGATTTAACCAAACCCCATCGAAGAGAATAATCGAATTACAGAATGATAAGCATCCAACGAAAGGAGAATTGATGTGTATTCAAATCATGGGGACAAATATCCTACAAATTTAAATCCACATTATAAGCAAACAACAAAAACAGCAATACCCAAATCAAAATAATAAAAAAAAGGATCAAATGGTGAAGAAGCTTATAACTTACAGTGATAGGAGAGCCAGTATTTAAAACCCTCTGTCCTCTCACGAGTCCTTCGGTCCCATCCATAGCAATAGTTCTCACCATACTCTCACCCAAATGTTGTGCCACTTCCAACACTAGCCTGATCGAGTTATCCATCACTTCTAACGCCGTCAATATTGGAGGCAATCCTTCATCGAATCGCACATCTACGACGGCTCCAATGACCTGGCACACTCGCCCGATCGCTCCTTTTCCGGTGAACTCATCGACTATCTTACCACTAGATCCACCAACAGTGGTGGTCGGCGATGTAGCGGGTTTCGTAGGAGAAGATGATTGCGCGGCGGCGGACGTGGAAAAGTAAGTGGCGCGTGCGAGAAGAGCAGGGAGAGGGCGAGTAAGAGGGGATTTCGAGTGGTTGGAGGGTGAGGATCTGGTGGAACGACGGAGAGAAGAGCGGAGGAGACTGGAGAGAAGCTTGCGAGACGACATCTTCTACGGGGATTTGATTTGATCGGAGAATGTGAGAGTTTTGATGGAGCTAGAGAGCGGACATTGGAGATTTGAACTGCTTTCTACTATCAGATTCTGAGAGAGAGAGCTAATTTTTAGCCGGAGTTTTGGATCCAGTTATGAAATTCGGGTCGTGTTATTTCGTACGATTTTTTTTTTTTTTAAATAAAAAGAGAAATGTCGATAAAACTTTATTATGTACGTTAATAAAATTATAAATCTTTTTTTGAGAATTTCAATTTTAAAATTATTAAATTATAAAGTTTTCAAATAATACTTGCAAGTAAGTAGATAATTTCTTTTGAAAAAAAAGTAATAATTCAATTTTCAAATTTTACGTATGTTTGGCAGCAGCATTTAGACTGGTGTTTATTGTTTTGAACTAATTAAAACACTATAGGTCTGTTCGGTAAAATTAATTATTTTGATAATTGTCATTTATTTTAGTGGCATTTAGTTGTTAGCTGTTTAAGCAGCATTTTATAAGATGCTAAAAGCTAAACTTTACATGAGTTAAATTTTCACAAAAAACTATCATAATCTCTAAAATTATTCCAAACGTTAGTTGCCGAACAATTTTTTGAGTAGCGTTCAGCGCTTTAATTAGTAAAAATTCTAAAAACTATTTAAAAAACTATTGTTGAATACAACCCATATCTTTAAATTATACAGAATAACTTTTAGATATTTATGAAATGTTTTCTAAAACGTTTAGCGTTTTACTCTTTTCACTAAATTTTCTTCTAAAACCTTCTTCTTATCCTTAATTAATATAAAATTCTTCTATTATCACATTATATGTTTTATAAAATTTATGTTTAACTTATTTATATTTGATAGTAAAAAGAAAAAAATCTTATTTATATATTTATATTTAAACTCAAACAAATATTAAAAAATTAAAAATGTTGATACTCCGAAATATTAAAAATTTTTCATTTTATTTATAAAATAGTAAACTTTCAATTTTTACTCCCTCAAATAAAGAAAATTTAGGTATGATGAATTTTTTTTCAATAATGAATTTAATTTGAAAATTCTATGTGAATGTTTCAATGTATTTTTTGTCATTTTAAACTTATTGTCAATAAAACAGTTGTTTTTATTGAACACTTCCACCTTCAACCACTAGCCATTGACATCTACTAGCTAACATCTACTAAAATAACTAACAACTATTAAAACAGTTAACAGCTACTAAAACTGTTAATATTGCCGAACAAAGCCATCAACTAATTATATATACGAGTGCATTTGCTCTTTTAATCATAAAAATATCTCTATTTACATACTCACCTACTATGATTGATCTAATATATGAAATTAGAGATATAGTTTAAGAGTAATTCATTTAAAAAATCATGACCTTTGTGTTTCTATTTAATTTTACACCATTTGGATTTTAATTTCTTAGACACTCCAATTTTAAATGTCAGTATTATTTAAACCCTAATTAAAAATTACGAGCTAAAAAAATAATAAACAAATCAAATATGAACTATGGACTAACTCAAGGATTAACCAACCAACCTACTACCCATCATAAAAACAATGTCATTTCAATTAAACAAAAATAAACTCTTTCCATTTAATGGCTTTGTTGAAACCAGAACCCAAAATCTAAAATCCAAAAACCCAACTTCTATTTCTCCTCCGTAATTGCTACAACAATGATGGAGATGGAGCTAAGTGGGGACCTTACAAATGGATCAAACAACTCAATGAGTAATGAGTCAAATGTTACTTGTTGATGCTCTCAGCGAGCTTGTCTATGAACATCATGGAGCAAAGTGAACCCCGGTAGAAAATTTTATGGCTGTCCAAATTGAAAGAACAATGGTAGGTATAATCTTTTCTTGTGGTATGATGGCAAGTTTCCAACAAAAACAAACCAAGTAATGAATTCTATATTTGGAAAATATAAAAACAAGAAAAAAAAAGTTACAGAGGCTAGAGGTGCAAAGAAATGAAATGGAGAAGCAGCTAAAACAGTATATAGTGAAGGTTATGAAGTAGAAAGAGACATTATAAAGCTTGAATATGGAATTGCAGAAAATTGTGTATTTTGTTTTTGTTGGTTAAGGATTTGGAAGGTGTAGTAATTTGGTGAATTCTTATATTAAAGTTAGATTAGTGGTCGAAGAGCAAATTTGGTGCATTAATGTATTGTGCTTTTATATCAGCACACATTTCTGCACATTTTGGTGCACTAATGTATTGCGGTTTTATATCAATGGAAAGCAAATTTTGGCAATTTTTTATGAACCTATATTGCTATTTCCAAGCTCAGCATTGCTTAAGATATTATATCATGAATGAATTAAGAAAATGACTTTCAAAAAATGAAGATAAATGTGTAATTTTATAAATCCTAAAATCATGTCTGATTACAAAATGATTGGATATAAAAGTTTTCAATTTCTCCTGTTGTCATGTATATGTTATACCTAAAATTAGCCCAATCCAGCTTCATTTGCCTCTTTTTCTCAAAAAAAAAAAAAAAAAATAGAGATGAAGCTACCATATTTTCTATATTATATAGTATATTTAGAAAAATATCTAAAAAATATAAAATATCCAACATTGAAAGTCTTCAAGCTTGGTCTTGACTTGAAGGAGGCTATGTTAAGTTCGTTTCAAATTGTTGCTCTTGTTGCTACAGATCATGCTATAATGGTTGCTGTTGAACTTCAGGGTTAGGTGTCATTCTCCTTGGTTGTGGTTCTTTTGTCTTTTTTCTAGCACTGCACTTTTACTTACTGCCTCTGTAGTTACAGTTTCCCTACTAACAAAATTAACTTTACTTGACCCAGACATCTACATATTGACACATATAAATCCCATCATTATTTGAAAATAATCATCCTAAAAATTATTTGACATTCAAAGTACATGAAATCACCTTAGTATATATATTTCTAGTTCTAGAGAAAATTTTTACACCATAGTGTTTGTTCACTTATTGTTTTTCTTTCCTTAAAATCAAATTTGTCATTGCTGCACTTTGTTGTCTTCCTTAGCCTTCCAACAGTTCTCTACAGAAAATAAAATAAGGGAAGAACTTGGACATTAGAAAAAGTAGACACAATTTTAAAGGAAAAAAATACAATAATTCGCAACATATTACTAATTTTGGATCTCCAAGAGCAGGGAGTTCTTCAATTCTTGGACATGCTCTTCTATTATGTCCATATTCTAAGCAATGTTCGCACCTTATCAAGCATCTTCTTCTACTCAAAGCTGAGTTTTTTAAATTGACAGACTCTTCATCTATTGACTTCAATCTTATTTTCTTTTGCCTCATTGGTTTCTTTATGTATTTAGGTGACAATATAATAGGCTCATTTCAGGCCACATGTCTATACTATTCAAAGGTGTCAGCCCATGTCTATATATAACCTCATACATTTACCTTTTCAAATATTCATCAACATAATCAAGCAAATTCTCCCTTGTATAATGTATACATGTAATGGCATGTGAGCATGACACACCTAATAACTGTCATGCTCTATATGAACAAGCCCTTTCTGTAAGTGAGACAACCGTGTCTTTTCACCAACTTGCACTTGGAACTTGATACCATCAGATGGTCTTGGGGACAACAAGAAGTTCCAAGCTTCCTTAACTCTATCTTCACTCTGACTTTTTTTCTAACTTCATCATTCCACTTGTGGATTGTTTCTCTATTGAAGAAATTTCTCTCCATGAACTTTGTCCTAATATCTTCTATCATTGGAATTAATGGCATTGTCTAGCATTTTCAATGTATCCATTAAACACCTCAACAATTTTACTTGTTACATCGTCAACCTTTGCATAGGTTTGTAGAAAAAAACTCTACAAAATCTAGTTTTATCCCTCTTCAAAAAATCATTTGCTACCTCTACACTTAAAGCCTACAATTTTTCAAAATTAAACTTGAACTGTACTTCATAATAGACTACACTATTGCCCAAAAAGCTTGTTTGAAGCCCTCTCCTCTATGCTTTTTCTTTCAATTGACATGGATATGAACCACACAGTTCTATGCTCTGCATGTGGAGCAAGGTCTTATATGACACGAAACCCTGAACAGACTATTAAAAAAAACACAAATAGTGCGCAAAATGAAGTAATGGCATATTCCCTTCTACTGATCACCAACCAATATAAGCCTAATACCAGAACCAACTCCAAGGTCTTCAAATAAAATCTCCAAAAACCATATCCAACTCTCCTCTTTTTCCCTTTTAACTATTGCCCAAGCAATTGGGATCATTTGATTATTCTCATTCTTTGCAACTATACTTAATAATTACCTCCAATATTGTTGTCAGAAAGCAGTCATCCACAAATAAGCATGGTCCACATCCAGCCTTGAATCTCTTTTTCAAACCTGAAAATCCTATATATAACCTTTTAAAAACAATTGGACCCCTACTATTAAAACTAAAAAGGGATGGGAAAGACAACATTTATAATAAATAATATATTATTATATTGTATGTAACATTAGCTTTTATTAAAATATTTCGCCTAAAAAGTAATTTTAATAAAATATTATCCACTATCTACTACACATAATATTTAAAACAATAACCCTAAGTTCTAAGCTCTATAAAGCAAATAACTCTTTCAAGCACTTCACAACCAACAAAGAATGCAAAAAAAATCATGGTATTGGGCACTTACTGATCTTTCTCTTTGTTCTTCCGCGGCACCATCTACAGTTCTTTTAGCATAAATCAAGCAACTTTTACTACAAGCGATATACTTCTTCAAAATAAATCAAGCACTGCACTCAAAATTAGTCGTCACATGGAAAGAGATTTAGCTCAGGGATCAATTTGAGGAAAGTATTTAGCTAAATCGACAAGTTTTTAGATTTTCCCCTTTAGGGATTTTGGAGAAAGAGGCAAGCCATCGTGAGTTTTTTTTAATTTTAGGGGTTTATTTTTGTTTAGCTGAAACGACGTTATTTTTATAATGGGTTAGTAGGTTGGTTAGGTTAACTTTTGTGTCAGTGCATGTTCCCACATTTGAGTTATTTATTATTTTTTTTAGTCCCTAATTTCAAATTGAGGTTCAAATAATACTGACATTTAAAATTGAAATGTCCATGGATTAATATCAAAATAGAGTACAATTGAATAAAAAGGCAAAGGTCAAAGTTTTTAAAATGAATTACTCTATAGTTTAATTAATTATAATACTAGTCGTATTAATACATATAAATTACGTACTATAAGTATAGCTATTTTACTTTTATATTTAAAGTTATTTTAGATTTTTTTCTTGATTATTTATTATATTTTATCTATAAATAACTGTATCAATTTGCTTAATAATAAAGTTATTTTTTGATACATTAAAATTTTATAAAAATTATAAAAAGAATAAAAAAAATTGAAAAAAATATTTGATATGAATTTAATTTAATTAAAAATATTAATAAATTAATAGGATGAAACAAATAATATGTATATTTTCTCTCTTTTTCAAAAAAAAATTATTTTTAAAAACGGTATCTAGTGTCCCCTTAATACTCAAAATTCAATTTCTCTTCATTTATGAATGATGATACAGGTAAGTAATTCATCCCTTAACTGGATAGCAGAGTCTATTAGGAACAATGGGGATGGTTGGAGTAAGGCATAATGGTTGGAGTGATCTTTTCAACTTTTGAGTGGGAAAATATAATCTCCCTTGACTCTGCTTGGGCGAATGTATATTTGGGCGGCGGACGAGGTTCTAAGAATTGGGTAGAGGATATGTTGGATCAGATACTGACTTCTTCTTCTTCATGGCTACCTTAATTTCTATATTGGGTGGATTATCAATCTCACTGCCCTTGCCTCAGATCATTCTTCCCTCTTGCCATGGGAATGGTGTATTGGGTAAGGATGAAGTTCTAGCTAGTTAAAACAGAGTAACAAATTCTATTGTGTAGATAGATTTATGTTACGTAAATATAGAAGTGTATTCTAATCCATAACTTGTATATATATTCTGCTGTATATTGTAAATATGATTTTAATATATACAGAAACCTTTTCTGTTATGGTATCAGAGCCTTCCGCTCTCTAAGCTTTTTTGATTACTAGTTTTCTTTCTATATCAATTCAGTTTCTTTGTTGCAATGGGTGACGACTCTTCAAAGTCTCCTTCTCCATCAACAACATCTCCTGGTACTCTTGTGATATCCACAAATGCGTTAAGTCTAAACGCAGAAAATCAGTTGGTGTCTATTAATTCTGCAGCTCAAGCACCAATAAAATTAAACTCTACTAATTATCAGTCCTGGCATACGCAGTGGTATTCATTGCTTGTGGGCTATGACCTGTTGAAATTTGTTGAGACTGAAATTCCAGCCACTCTTGCCACAGACCCATTATGGCTGCGTCAAGATCAACTCTTGCGCAGTGCACTTATTGCATCTCTCTCACTTGAATTAATTTCATTTGTTATTGGTGAAAATACATCTTTTTCTGTGTGGCGAACTTTAGAGAAGACGTATGCCAAACCATCTCAGGCTCGAATCATGAGCTTGACAGAGTCCTTGTTCAATGTGAAGATGGGTCGTTCTACTACTACTGAGTATCTTCAACATATTAAAACTATAGTTGCTACGTTAGCACTGGCAGGTGTGACTGTTTCTATGGGAGAAGTCCTGCTTCATGGTCTTCATGGTTTACCAAGTGATTACAAGAAGTTGCGGCGGCACTCAAGGCTAGGGACAGTGATGTCTATTTTGATGAGTTATATGCTAAACTTACTGACTTCGAAAGTCAGTTATCTCACTCAACTACCACAGTTGTGGCTCCAACGACTATAAATTCACTTCAGAATCGACCAAGTTCTGCTTTTCATAATTCCAAGCCTGGTGGATCTGGAACTGGGTCTGGTAATTGAAATTCTTCGAATTCTAAAGGCAAGGTGTCTTGTCAATTTTGTGATCGCCCTAGACACACTACCAATCAATGTTACAAACTGAAAAAGTTGCTTCCCTGGCTGTTTGAGGGATCTTCATTGCCGGCCAAACCTGTTGCTCAATCACAAGTCAATTGCGTGAATACAAACTCTACTGCTCATCCGCAATGGATAGTGGATTTTGGGGCCAATCAACATGTGGTTCAAGATGTGCAAAACATGGCTGTTCATTCTGAATATGATGGAACAGATGATGTTGTTCTTGGTGATGGTACAACTCATTCTATCTCTCATAAAGGTTCTGCTTTGCTTTTGACTAAAACAAAACCTTTACAATTACAAAATGTTCTTTGTGTTCCTGCTCTTGATAAAAATTTGATCTCTGTTTATCAATTGTGTACTGTTAACAACGTTGAGGTTGCATTTAATCCTTTTATGTTTTGTGTAAAGGATTTGAATACGGGGGTGCGATTGGTGGAAGGGAAATCGATTAATGGAATCCATGAATGGCCGCAGCAAGTGCTTGTCTCCAGCAATAATCAGAGTCGTGTTTTACATACTGTTTCTCGTTCACCATCCTTATGGCATCAACGGTTTGGTCATCCGGCCACTCCTAATTTGTGTCTTATGTTACAGCACCTTAATTTGTATGTGTCTGATAATAATTTTTTCTGCAATTCCTGTAAGTGCAATAAAATGCACAAAAATCATTTTTCGATTTCGTCAATGTCTAGTACTGCTCCTTTGGAGTTAGTTTATTCCGATATTTGGGGACCTGCACCGGTTACTTCTATTAATGGTTTCTGTTATTATCTTATATTTGTTGATCACTATACTAAATATGTCTAGCTATATACTTTGAAACGTAAATTTGAAGTGTCTGCAATCTTTCCTGTGTTCAAAACCTTGGTTGAGAATCATTTTAAAACAAAAATTGGATCTTTGTATTCTGATAATGGAGGTGAGTTTCTTCACCTTAAGAGTTTCTTACA